>NTHP01000331.1:249361-267691 GCA_003416845.1 Oplegnathus fasciatus
GGGGGGGGGGTTGCTGAAAAGTGCATAATAAGTGCATGTGTGGTAACAGTGTTACAGCAGCAGGTGTTTGAAATGTACAATGAGGTGCATCTTTGTCCCACTATCATCCACTCTGCCTTCAGTACGCATTTTACAGACTGTTCCTGACTCAGCGCAGCCCACAGTATAATATATACAGGAAGACGTGTCAGTTTGTGTCTGTTTCAGTCACTGTTATCCTTATAGGATTTAAGTTGAGTTATAGACGATGTTTTATGTTATGTTATGTTTATTATATAGGTTGATTGACTGCTACAGCACTAGAGGGCTACTGATAACACACAATGTGCCTGTCTAAATGTCCACTACACACCAGTGTTATTGTTTCCTGTCGTATCCATCTTTGCTTCCTCCCCTCTCACTCTTCCTCCCTCTGTCATTCTCATGCTTCCAGACTTCTACACATTTTGTTAATGCCACAGAATGCGCACCACAACACTCTCCTTATGCATCTATGTCTTCATTCACCCCTCCATCCTCAACGCCGATGAGAGCCTGCGTTCTCCCCTTCCTTCCCCTCTTTTGTCCCTCCCTCGCTCCCACCATTCCTGCTCCCAGGCTCCCAGCCTCGCTGCAACCGTCTCCCCTCCCCCTCCCTCGGAGCTCCATTGTGAGTGCCTGGTTCAGCAGCCTCAGCCTCTCCTGCAGTATGCAGCCTTGCCTTTGCCGTGCAGCCCGAGCCAAACGCAGTACAGCCTCCCATTTGGACTCAGGGGAGGGGAAGGGAAGCACTTCAAACTGCAAACCCAGCCAGGAAAACAAGACAGCACTGACTCCCGAGCTCATCTACAGGCTGTGAGAATCTGAATGTTCACTGACATGTATTGATTTGCTTCTTTAAAGCTGAAATACACTTATCCTCTCTGTCTCTGCTCTCGTCTGTTGTCTCACTCGCATCCCTCGATTCACTTTTAAGTAAACAACGGACATGTTAGCTGAAAAACTGCTTACGCTGCAATTTTCTGATAAGCCGCATGGTAACAACATGTACAGCTTTGGCAGGTGCATGAGCGCATTCGTGTGATTTACAGCTTTCCTTACAGAAGCTGAAACATGTCCGGTAGAGGAAGAAGGCAAGACCGGAGCACTCTGTGCCACTGTGCCTTCTGTAAAACAACGTCCTGAATCCTCATCTATAACACATAAGATGATAAAAATATTTCATTTGACATGATCACACAGCTATTCTGGTGCCATGGTTACAGTAGATAATGCTTTCTAAAATAGACCACTGCTGCAAAAGTATGCCTATTCTCTGGATAGATTTTACCACACCTTGTGCTTGATGTATTAACGATATGGGCATAATGAATATGCCCAAATCACTCATATAATAACATAACACATTGGATTATGGATTTCTTCAGTATCTGCTGCCGTGCCTTCAGCTTTAGCGGTGTTTAATAACATAATGAGAGTGCACTGAGAGGAAGTTTGGTGATATAAGTCATTCAGTATTGTATTTAGTCTGGAATTAATGACCCCTCTAAAATCCTTTTGATGGCCTCTGAGTTGTTACAATGTCTGACCCTCGGTGACTCTTAATTCTCTTTACAGATGTGCTGTGAGGAGATTGGGACCAAATCTAACACAGCTTAAAGTCGTGCACTCAGCTTTCTGCAAAAGCAAATAAAAAGCTGCATATTTGTCAGATCAAATCCAATTATGTAACTGTGCATCAGACTCTGCGGGCACATTTCTCTGTTTGTCTGTAGTGGTAAGCAATACTGCAGCCTGTGGGAATCAACATCCATTCAGCAACAATTTTATTTTATTTATAAGAAATATGGCAGAATATGGCAGAATAAGACTGAACGTGATATGAAAGAGTTTTGCACACACAGCTTTCAGTCCAGATCTAAATATGGTCAGACAACAGTAATTGTCCGATACAGTAATAATAATTATGTGTAATTTATAATAATGTGCAGTTATGATCCTAACAGCATTAAGACGAACATTTTGACTGACATCAGGCAGAGTAAATAAAACTAGTTGCGTGAAAACATATAACACTACATCAGTGATAAAGAGAAACACACTCCTGCTCATGCAAACACACCCGCCAGTCATATTTATTGCTATTATTCCCTCCCTCTGTGTCATTCCTGCCTAATTGTACAGCTAAAACTAGCATCACACCTTCACAAAGGTGATGCTGGGTGACTTCCTCCTCACCCTAACGTACATTTATTGCTCTCTTTCTTAACCAAATTATTTGTCTCCCTTCTTTGTTCCCTCCTTGTTTAGTTAGGTGCCATGTCACAACTCTTTTAAATCAATACGAGTTCATATAAGCTACAATTACTACATGGAGGGATGGATTATTGAGACCACAGTAACAAGCAGCGAGGAACAACACTCAGCCGAGGTCATTGGGTGATGATAGACCACGCCAGTGTTCCTCAGTAATCCATCCTCTTCTTATGACGACTTTGACCTTCCATATAATCATGAGAACCGCGGCAGAATGTTCCGCCAAAAGACTGATGAGGACATTTAAGTAATTGATGGTCAGCGAGAATTGTTTTGGAAAAAGTTCTGAACTTCTCACATTCAGCCTCTATCAACCCTCACACCAGCTATCCTGCACTGAACTGGTATTTAATTATTTGTCATTTTTTTTGTTTGTTTGCCTGAAAGCGTTGGTGGCATTATATGTATTTCTGCGATAATTCATGCTGTTGTGAATGTTTCTGATTCTCCTCATTCCTAAGTTTAAATAAAGGGGTGCTGGCCTGTTTTGTTGGTGTCTTCCAGGCAGAGTTGCAACACCAGAATTCATTCAAATCCTGTAAAACTTTCCTTTCCATTGTGTTTATCCACTTCGCTTCACTCTAGTTAGCCCATTTACTTCTATCAATTTCCAATACATGTAATTCCTAGCATTTTCTCATTGAATCCACATTTCTATTGTCCTTTAAGAGCTGAAACAATTAGTGGATTAATCAATTAATTGATCATCGAAACATTAATCAACTATTCTAATAGTCGATTAATTGTTAAAGTCATTTTTTAAAAGTAAAAACACCCAACATTCCCCATAATGTCAGCTTCTTAATTGTGAGGATTTGCTGCTCTTCTCTGTTCGTAAACTGAATATATTTGGGTTTTTGACATTTGAAGACATTGGACGAACAAATAATCGATTCATCAGGAAAAAAAAGTCTGCAGATTAACTGATAATGAAAGTAATCATTAGAAATAATCATTAGTTCCAGATTAATCATGCCTGCAATCCCGCCATTATCTCATCTTAATACATTGCCTTATTTTGTTACATAACAAAGGATTAGCATACTGATGCTCCAAAGTCTGCAAAACAAAATGGAATTAAAATGCAAGCATCATCTACTGCAAGATAACATTAGTCTGCTGTTGGCTGTTTCCATTGATGATTTTCCATTGGATAAACAAGCTGCCTACCTAGAAATCAATATCAGAGAATAACATGCTGTGTAGACCTGCAGTGGCTATCACCTCAAATAAAACAGATTGTTTTATAATCTTAAGCTACTTTAGCAATTCAGCAGAAATATTTACAAATTACTCAAGACACCTGATTGGCCACAAGCTGGTGATGAAGAGAAGTAAGGGGAACCTTTTCATCTTTTAAAGGCACTGCAGAAACACCCATAAAAAGCTTTGTTTAATTGTTAAGCGTGTTCCCCGCAGCACTTTCACAGGCATGGAAGCCTGCTCCTGAATAATTCAGCACCCAAGGTCACAGCACTAAAACCTCTCTCTTTTTCTGAACATGGAGAGTTAGTTGTGACACCTTTAAACCTTCACCGACTCCACGGGGCACAGCACAACACCGGTAATTAGTCCATGACTGTGGGCATGTGGGCACCGAACATGTGGAAGAATGTGAAAATGTGAAAACATAAACATAACAAACCCAGTTCACAAATAACGGCGTTCCTAACACCTCTTTCTACTTGTACCTGTGCAATCAGCATAATAGGCAAGGCGGGTTTACAATCAAATTAAAATGTCTTTCCAATAATCCATGTGTAGAAGAATGCCCAAAACAAAGCAGATTTAGATAAATTACCTTCCTCTGTAGCTTCATCTCTTTTAATCCAATGTGTCCTGCACAGAATGTAGCTCACATTAGGGTGAATAACACCCCATCCCCTCTGCATTATGATTGCTTCGAGTTCGGTGTTAATGACAAAGCTTCCAGAAATCACTTAAACCTTCCCACAAACACTTAAGGCTCCTATATCAAAACCACCGCTGAGAAAAAAAACAACCTATATCAATCAATAAATCAGCATTAATTCAGACTGTGTGCCTGAGAACACGGCTATCTGCTTTACAAGCACTTCTGGTGGATCTGGTCCCACATCCCTGGTGAGGTAGCGATGGTCTGCATAATGCACAAGGTGCGCAGCTGACTTCTGAGGGGGAGGATGGACAAACTCTGCATGCAGGCCTACAGTATGTAGCCCATGTAAGGGCTTGTGTTTTGAAGAGCATCATCCATTTGCAGCACTCCTGCACTTCTAATCAAAAATGCATAACGTGCTTCACAACAGTCAAGTGTGTTTATTCGCCCCAAGAACAGTCAGAATATGTGGATATGGATCATAGAAATAAATACAGGTATAATGGGGCAGAATATTGAATAACAAAGAGGAGTAGGAATAGATATCAGCCTGTTATGTGATGTTATTCTCGATGTCCATTTAGGGACAAACTAATGATTAAGCTGTGGTGTTTCAGCCTGCTGCAGGATGTTTGTATGGATGGAGATGGAGAGCGGATGGACAACATTTTGTCAGGTCAAGACTAACGCCATAATGAGATCAGTGCTGCTAGTTGTTATAAAACAACATCAAGAAGGTTTTTTTTTATGTCGCTGTCCCTTTCCCACCGAGGCATAGCTAGTGGACTTCATTAACCTTCCTCTTCCGATCAATATTCATCACTCCACCCTCCAGGCAGCTGGGGTCCAAGCATCGCATCCACATTAAACAAACCCACCCGGCCTTACCATTCCGTGCCAGCTGATGACGATCCCAGTCCGGTGACAGTCCTTTTCAAAACATCCCGACGGGAAACATTGCGGTGACCATAGCTGAAGGCTTAATTTAAACGTTCATATAAAGATGGCGAAAAAAGGGGGTGCGAAAAAAGACCAAAAAACAAAAGGCGATGAGGAAAGAAAAACAGCAGAGGTGGACGGAACCGAGGTCTGCTGATGCTGAATCACTCTTCCCCCAGCTCACCACCTTGCAACCATTGTGCTGCAAGATGCTGGCTGTACCATTGTGGACCTACCAGAGCAGAGAGAGAGGGAGGGAAGAGGAAGGGGGTATAGGGAAATATGTTGCCATAGCAACCGAACAGGAGCACGTCTGACGTCAACGCCCGAGCAGAGAGAGAGAGAGAGAGAGAGAGAGAGAGAGAGAAGGAGGGAGAGGAAGAGATCACATGGAGGCTGTCTCTCTGGAGGGGAGGGGCGTGTGGGAGCATCTCTCTGATCCCATCCTGTACCGTCCCGCCAGTGCGATCATGAGACTCAATGAGAATATGGAGCCGGGTGTTATCGGCCAGGTCTGTCTCACTAAGCTGCCCACTTCTCTAATTTAGCCAACAGTGTCGATGCTTTGCAGCAAAGAAAAGACAAACAACAAGAAAATACATTGATGATTTGTATTTCTGTGGATTTGATGATAAAAAAAGGGACACACATTTCAAGTAAACTCAATGCAAACAGCAACAAGCATCATATATAAGGGAACATAATTACTCAAATTACTTGTGCACATATAATATTTTAATGTATATAACTTTTAAATATCTTTTCGTGTGTATTTTAAAATAATTCTTTAAACACAGAGAAACAGCCCTACATTTTAGTAGCCAAATGTGCTATTTGGTTTTTATGATGTCTGCAGTTTAAATGAAAAGCATTGTCTGTAGCCTATTATGAACCTATTAGTCCTTCTGAACCTTCTGTTTTATTGTATTTATTTATTATTATATTATATTTGCCATGACTACCTGACATATTTCTATGACTCTTCTTCATTATGTTAAATTTTTTAAAACAAATGCCTCAAGTGTTCAGAAGATAAATAATAAAATCCTTTTTGGCGTCATTAATCCAGACACATGACACATAAATGTGTCTGGATTAACAGCAGCATGCGCATGCCAATGGCCCTTAAAGCCTTGGGTCACATCTGTACAGTTCAACAAGGCCAAATATAATTTTGAGATGGATTCAAAGCTGCAATCTCAATTTTAAAGCTGCTTCAACTGACTTTTTTTGGCTACTTTAAGAAGGGGAACCTGACAAATGTTAGTCAAATATATACTCTCTGTTAGCTTTGTTTTGGTCTCCTCCGACTTCTGTTAAAAAAATGGGCGTTTATCTCGCTAAATGTTTGTCTTTCTTCACCAGCTAGTTGCTAACTTTGTTTGTCTGCTGTTTGGTGTTGAGCGGGTAGGCTACTGCATTGCTCTCCCACTTTTACAAATACCATTGATAAACTTGAATAACCCTTCTCAGTGATTTATCAGCGTACAAGGAGCTGAGCCACCAGCAAAGGAGCTTTTAAGTGTTTCGCCACACTCCACCAGGTAGATACAACATTGATTAAACACATTGCAGATATTAGCCTGAAGAGGGCTCAAAAGGAGGTGGAATTATATTTCTCTAAAGTCAGTACGGCTCCTCCTCTGGCAGCTGCAGTCTCAGTCTGTGTTTGAGGTTTTTTACCATGTAAGTGACTGTGTGTTAGAAATGTGAGCACATCAGTGAGGGCAATGCATAATCTTGCTTGAAAAGTCTGAAGTCTTGCCTGATTTATGTCCAAACACAACCGAGATGAATGTGACTCTCTTATCCGAGCTGCTGTTCTCATCTATTGATTTATCTTATACATCTCTGTCATTTTCTTCTGTTCTGTCTATCTCACTCCTTCTAGCTCGTTGTTTGCTGTTATGTTTTGGCTGATCTCGACCTGTGATAGAAAAGAATAATTGAACACAGTATGCGAATAGGTCATGGCCGCATTAGTTATTCCACCCAGTGGTATTTGTGTTAAGTTTCTCACAGGGTTTGCTATGGTAAAAACCAGAAGTCAGGGCCATTAGGGATGTGATGTACTCCCAGGTTGGCTCAAATCTGCAATAATGTACCCAGACACAACCGCTGACTGAGCAGAAAAGGGGTTCAGACAGCACAGGACCACCCGCCAGGTCTTCTCTCACAAACCTGTGCCAGGAGGGGCAAAAGAAGCACAGGTATGTTACTCTGAGCCAGATTGCACCCATAGCTGCACTAAGCACGATAATTATCTCTGAGATGTAACTGTGGGATGGGCTGGGCTTGACACACAGCCTTTTATGAATTCTGAACGACATCCATCAGCCAATTCGCCAGTGTCATGAAAGAGAGAATGGATGCTCAGACCTTCTCAGACCTGCCATTGCAATAGAATTTTGTTGGGATTTTGCTCCAAGAATTATACACACATTACACATTAGACAACTCAGACGATGTATATGACATCGCTAGTGAAAGGCTCTTTGAAAGATAGGGGTTAAAAGCAAGGATCCACGTTCCTCAAGCTACTATAGCACCAGAACAATCGTCAACTCAACAAGACCTAGCCCAAGACCAAGAGGAGAGTGACCTGAAGAAGCCAGTCTCTTGTAGCATAACAAAATGTTTTGCCAGAACCACTGAACTATCACATCCAGACTTGTTCCTGCCTTGTTCCAATCCATTGTAGACTCATTCTCCAGTGAGATAAGCCACTTGAAAAACTGTGGCCAATAAAGTCAGCTCACCTAACATGCCTCTGAGTTAAATTCAGCAACACTCATCATCAGAGTGGGAGGATGTCTGAAGCGCAGAAACCTGCTTTAACAAGACACCATACATCCAAATCAGCTTTTCATACGCCTAGGCTGGACTGATTTGAATGCTTGTGATAGGGCACAAGCCTGGGAAAACCTTGAGGATTTAGATGTATGACCACCAGAGCAACACATATTAGCCATTACATTCATTTCTGATGGCTCTTTATTGCCAGATGTCACATATTTTCATTTTAACTTTATGCAAACCGAGGAACTAATTTCAAAGGTGGTGAAAAAGAGCTCCAGGAAAGTTTTAATGCTCTCCATCTGGACCCAAAAGCTAAACTCACCAGTCAGCAAACCACATGCCTTCAATCTACCAGGTGCCCCACATTTCCAAAACGGTCAGAACAGGCATAGTCTCTCTTTCAAGGCTCCAGTGCAAATCGCCCTTGGTGCTCAGACCAGCAGATGAGGAGGTATTAGGGACAGTACTGACAGAAATAAAAGGAAGAAGGAATCCCAAATTCAGAACCCCTCGGTTACACTTTATGAGACATTATCCAGACCCTGTCACCCCCATCAGTCTCCTGATGAGGCCTCTTTGCCTTAGGTAGTGTACAGAGATGCTTTGAGTGAAAGGAGACGCAGCGCTAACAGATCACTCTGGCAGCAGCTTCTCAGACACTAACAAGTTTCCAAGCATGCCAGATATGAAATTAGACACTTTCATAATATTAGATCGCTAGCTACCACATGCATGACAGCTCAAATACCAAGGATACTACCTACAACTACCCAGTGACTCAACTTATTCTTCCCCTCCTATCCTTGGAAATGTCGTGACCTGCAAATGAGGAAGAGGTTTGAAAATAAAAGTCTCGTCATTCCAATCCAGTGCGCTTATCAAGGCAACATTTTAACCGTTAACCCTATACTAATAGTGCAATTGAATGCCACTCACACATGATGTGCACTGCACAATCTCAAATAAGTCTTGCTTAAAGCCATCTATGGAGCTAATATTAATATGTAATATTTATTCAACATCAGACAAGATAACTAAATGCCTCATGAGAGTTTTGGTGCATTAGTTGAGACTACTTGTGAGATTTGGATGGGGGGTTAATGAATATTTTACTTACAGATCCATGTTATTGATGTTAGGAAACAAAAATGATTATTCAAGGCCACCACATGTAAGGCTTTGTAGCTAGATTTCACTTGATAATGGTAAAGCATCAATCTGATTGGGCAATTAGCTTTAATGAAGTCTAAACTTCTAATATTACCAAACAGAAAAGTGCAATGATATAATTAAAATTGGTCCCATTTTCTGGTTGTTAACCAGTGTGTCACAGTTGTATCAACTGTCTGTCATTCATCAGATGAGATGCGTTTACATGTTAAGTACCTGGCAATGCAAATGTACGATTAAAATGAAGAATGGGCTCTAGTGGCAGTGCTGGGGGCATAGGACATCTGTTCCTCAGGGCTCACAGTGGGACAGTCCATATGCTTCATTAAAAAACAGACTCACACGTTGCTTCAGAAATCTTAATTTTTTTTAGGTTACATTAGAACCAAGTGAGTCAAAAAAATGACCTGCTTGATATAAAGACAAAAGGGCTAAAACACACTCTATCTGTACCTTAAAACTGTACATTGAACATTTTATTTAGAGTTATAATTAAACATACTGTAAACGTTTTTGTAAAATAGATTTAGGATGAACACACTGGTATAGATATAAAAGTATAACAAGTGTTCACGTGTCTTATTGCACAATTCCTATTGCTACATGTAGGATCTTAGATTGGCCCCAAAATTGTTGCAAGAAATGACTGTTAGATTGCATTCAGAAATTACAATATGACATCCTAAATGTTGCATGTGTATGCAAAAGACTGTGTGCACACACGCATGGGAACAAAATGTAATATCAGAACTAAAAGACATCAGAGTAGAGAGTGTATCTGCTTACCTGTCTGCATCCCTGTTACCTCTTTACATCTCTGTTTATACTGTTTACATCTCGTTTCTATTTATATTTTTATACATTTATTACTTGCGTTCTATCACTTTATCAGTTTTGCACACCTGCCTCCACAGTATTATATTTCCATTTGTATTCTATTTCTATTTCTATTCTATTTTTAGATTTTGATATCTTATTTTAGTGTACTATATTTTATTTTATATATTCTATTCTATTCTAATTTTTTGAACTTTTGCACTATTTTACGTCTTATGTCCCAAGTCCTCCTTTAACTTGTGTGATTTTCCTATTCATCTTTTTGAGCATTGTTAGAGGGAGCCTGAGATTTAATTTCATTGCCAACAACTGCTTCCTGTAATTGTTGTGCATATGACAATAAAGATCTTGAATCTTGAATCTTGTACAGTATATAGCTGACATTATGTGCAATGGCACCAGCTTCTGAAATGTTCAAGAAAATGAATATCAACTGTCTCCATCTAAAGAGAAAACTAGTGTTAATCAAGTATCTCAGTCTTATCACTCCAGCCCGTGGTTGGTGATGATAAACACGCCTTTTAGCACTGACAGGCACAGCCAGGCGGAGATAAGCATTTCACCACAGCCACTATTTATATAAGGCAGCATGTAATGATGACTAACAGCCACTAGATGGCACAAGACAGAGCATAAATGAGGCCGCTTTGAAGTGCACCATAGGAAGGAAGTACTCAGCAGTGAATTGCTTCCTGACTGCTTAGATTGCTCTCAAACTACTTTGATGTTGTGGGAAATGCTGAAATATAGGTTAAGGCTGGCTTTTATTGAGTTTGAGAAATGTCAGCTGCTTCACACGATCCCACACGATTAATATAAGTAGTAGATTTTCAGCTTTTTAACAATATTAAATCACATAAACACACGCAGTCTCATTTGTGCATGTAAAATAGCTTCAGAGTAACAAATGTTGATGCCTCTTTGACTCTTTCTGCATTTGAGAAAATGAACACACACAGATTTTAGTTGATATGAGCAATAATTTTGGAGTTTGTGGCCTATATAATAACTAGAAAACACATAACAAAGCCTCCAGGATCCGAGCTCACTGTACATTTTACTCCCAGTTGTGTGTGTTGCCATAGAAACGGTTAAATGACAGTCCCCTCGCGGAGAGCCAATAGACGGCCACACTAAGGTGTCTGGTTACTCCCAGTCAGCCCACGCTAGCTGGGCTAAAGGAGGGGTTTACTCCGCTCCTCGACAGTAATGGTGACTCGGCTGCACTGGAAGGGAGGTCGATGCTGTGTTGTGACCATCAAACACGACTTCTGAGCAGTTTCGGAAGAAGAGATTTTGTTTTTTTTTTATGTTTTATTTTTAAAAAACTGTGGCTTCTCGGGAAACAACACCCGCAGTGTGGTGGATTTTTCTAGCTGGATGCGCTGTGGAAAGTTAAACCTGTTGCCTGCCTGCCTGCCTCGCTGCATAGTCAACTAACTACTCTCCAAGATGTTGCTTTGTGGATGGGATGGCCTCTGGTCCCGTCTGTGTGCGCACTCATAGCCTCGTAGGAGTACGAACATTTCCCTTTCAAGTGTTTGTGTAGCTCTTCTCGCCCGGTAAGTTTCATGTGAAGCAAGAAGTTTATTGTGTTTTAGCTAACTTTAGCCCAACGGTTACCAGCAACCGTCCCCGGGAAAACTGAGGAATTGAGTCCGTTGTGGTGACGCTCAAACGCCGATGCTTCTTTTATCTAAAAACCGTTGACAAAGCTAGCTACTTTCATGCTAGTTAACTGTTTTTTTAAAAATATTTTACTAGTATGTGTCGACCTGAAAGTATTACTGTATACAAACTGCCCCTACTGATGTCTGACATGGGTCATCTTTGACCACACCAGTAACGTTAACTGTATTTTAAGTTGGGGAGGGAGGAGACACTACTACAAAAATAACAGGGTGTCTAGCTTAGCTAACTGCTTGCAAGTTCATCCACCAGCACTGTCAGAAAAATAGTTCATATGCATCACATTTTCAGCAGTTAATTCCTCCTGTGTCAGTGCAGACTGAAGGTTTTATGAGGGTTGTAAGTAAGAAGGCAGTTTGTACCCCCTCCCCCTTCATTACCATAGAAAAGTAGTAAAGTTAACTAAAAGTCAAAGGTCATGAGGGTTGTGAATATGTCATTCAAGACTAAAGAGGAAGGGGGTGTCTGTGTGATTGAGCATCTAAAGTGGTTATGATGGAGATGGTGTGAGCATCATCGTAGGAAAAAAAAATGGGGAAAATAGTCAGTGGGTTGGGTTTGTGTTGGGAAGAGTGGGGGGGATTTGGAGTGAGGTTTTTGCAAAAACCATGCTCTGCATGTCACGGTACTCATAGCAACCCTGTGATTAACAGAAATGGAGCGGATGAGGTCGAGACCAAAATGAGAAGTGAGGTCCGTCGGTCCAGAGCTGGGCTGATAATCATGGAATAGTCATGGCTCTCTTTCTGGCTGCTCCTGACCCTGGCTGAGCCGAAAAAACAAAACACCAACATCCTAGTGTGGCTTATTGGTTAGAGAAACCAGTCCATAACTGGAAGGCACCAGGCTCAGTGCTGTAATGGCTAGTGTCCATCCTGTGTTAAACTCGTGAAGCAATCTGGGAAAGCATGTTGGCTAATTGACTAAATTGTAAGTGGGTTATGATTAATGAAAACCAACCATTGGGTTTTCCCTTTCTATTTAGGTGAGTCACCGCTTATGTTCCATTCCCGCTACTGTTTCCTTCAAAAGAAACGTTCGTAAGACACAGCTGTGAGCCACAATCTCTCTACTCCTGTCACAGTTTTGCAGTAAGGAAAAATAATAAAGTACTGTATATTCGCAAGCATTAAAGGAGGAGGTTCTTTAACTGTGTGTCTTCATTTTATCTGTTTAATAGCACACAGTCTGGTTTTGGTTTGCTGCACGCATTTTGAAAACATCATCTTACATCATCAGTCATGTTGGTTCAAAAGATATTCTGATCCAGTCCTTCCTAGACACCCGTGTGTGTGTTTTGAATTTGAATTGTGCGCTTGCAGGCTGCATAATACAGTATGTTTCTGGGAAGAGAGGTTCACTCAGAGTTTGTTGTTGAATTTTCCTGGCTTGAATGACTTCAGGAAGATTTTCACCTCAATGTTGGCGTAGAGTACCTCTTCTCACCGACTTCTGTTCCAAATGTGTTTGCCAGCTGAGACCACAGTTCTGATGTTTGGAGGATATGAACAAATTCCTTCTCATATCTTATGTTACGAGTTATGCTTTTGGAAGTAGAAGTGGAATCTGGTGTTTTGATTGCTTCGAAAGTGCAGCTACTTCAGTTTTCAAAAGGTTTAGGATAAAAGGAAAGTTTGAGGGAGGAAGATGTACATGTTTTTCTGATTTTTTTGTTCCTGGCAGACACAGAGGGATGAGCGCTGAAAGAAACATGTACCTTTTTGGTCTGGGTTACTCAGTGCAAAGTGCAATTTTTCAGGGGATTGTTTCCAAATCCATTTCATGGGTTGTAGCTGTGTCACTGACAGGAAGGTGGGAGGAAAGGAAAAAGCTCCACCTAAGTGCAGAGTAAAGAGCACTATCACGTTTCCAGGATTATTTTCTTTGAAATCCTTGTGACTGTGGCCAAGACTTTCAAACACAGCAGCAGCAGACTAAGCCTTGTTTAGGTTTTTCTTTCTAGCTATAGTGTGGGAATACCTAGGGACAAACATCCCCACTGTTTGAAAAAGAAAAAGAGAATGAGGCGCTGAAGTGGTGGAGGCTGTCTGCTCTGGCTGTTTTGGGCCGCTGCCTCCTAAGCCCCCTCAATAATGAGCAGGACCATAGTCCAATGCGAGAGGAGCTGGCCTGCGCAGCAGCCTCAGTGCGGATAAAAAACATTCCACTGTAGGTCTCTGTTGAAATAACAAGGGCTGCAAAACAATCAGTCTTCACAGCACCCGCTCTCCCCATTCTCATGGGTAATGAGCAAGATGGGTAGTAACCCACTTCGCCTCAGACTTCACGCCTCCCATTGACTAGAATGGTTAACCTGCATTCCTGCATAAACATTTAGGCCTGTGACATGTTCACTCATTAACTCTCTTCTACAAACTCAGATTCATATAAAGGACGTTGTTTCACATGTTACTTTCAGAAAAAAAGCCTTACACTAATGAGGCTGCTGACCCAGTTTATGGGCAATGTTCATCTCTCTGTCGGCCGTATTTGATGGATTGGGATAAAATTTGATACAGACATTTATGGTTCCTAGACAATATATCCCAGTGACTTTGGTGATCCTTTTCCTTGAAGATAGTTTGAGAAATAAGTTCAAACCCTGCTTACTTTCTCACCTCCACTCACCTGTCCAATCACTGGATGACCGTGAACATCGGTTTCTGAAAGTTACAGACATTTTTAGAGCTGCAACGACTAGTCAATTAATTGATTAGTTGTCAACTATTAAATTAATCACCAACTATTTTGATAACTGATTAATCGTTTTGAGTCATATATGAAAAAGTGTCCAAATTCTCTGAATTCGGTTTTTCAAGTGTGATTTTTTTCTGGTTTCTTTAGTTGCCTTGGGCTTTGGGAAACAGTGATCAACATTTTTCACCATCACATTTTATGGACCAAACAACTAATGAAGAAAGAAAATAATCTACAGATCAGACGTTTTTAGGCACACACCCCCCCCCCAATTCCAGTGTTGGAAAGGTGTAAGGAAAGGGGTTTCTGTGCTGTCCGACCATCCAATAAGCACTTCTGATGGAGTATCGTCACCTTAAGTCTTTTTTGCTCCTGTGATTATTGCTGATATCAACAGTGAAAGATGAACTTCAGTGAATAAATGTAAAAATGTATCAAAAACACAGTCAGCTGAGGCCACGTGGGGTCCAAGCCCATGAGTTAAACCCACAGGTGAATCGCAGTTAGCAAAACTGCAGTATAGCAAAACTGCAGTATAGCAACCTCACTGAACACAGCCAAATGTTATCTGGCACATTAGGTTTGGTTTCAGCTCTTTTGTGTCTCTTAGCCACAGTTGTACACCTGCCAATCTCTGTGGAACAGACACGATGTCTGCAGTTTTGTCAAGCTTTGAAAAAAATCCTTGAAAAAAAGTGGGAAAAAATGTGTTTTTAAAAGATCATTTTAAAGTTTTTTAAGGAAAGTGGTACTGTAGAAAATAAACAATGATCAAATGTGGTACCCATCCCAGACATGAGTGATGTTTGGTTGATCTTGCATAGGAATTATGTCTCATTTCCTGTTTGTGTGTGTTTTCATCGGTTTTGTTTTTGCATTTTGATTTATGAAATTCTGTGTGAAAGCTGTGATCTAGCAAATCTAAATATACTCTGCGCTCTATTTAATGTGGGTTTGCTCAAATTTGTGGGAAAAAGTGAAAAACAGACTGCAAAAGTTCAAAACATCAGAAAATCTGCCAGCACTGAAAATATGGATTTGTTTTCAGTCAAGGAATCCTTGGATAAAAATATTATTTTTTGTAAGTCTCTCAAGTTTTTGGCTAAAAACTGAGTTTCTTGTTAAATTTAACCATGCCTGTCTGTCAGTATCATCATTTGTGGCTAAGTATTGGGAAATACTTTGAGGTCTAGATCATTGGGCAGGAGAAAAAGTGGAGGAAGAATAAAAAGGCTATCACTAATAGCATTGTCATATTTAATACTACCCAGCATTATTGTACAACAGTATTGTCATATGTAATTCTATAGTAAGGCAATTCCAAAGACGGTTTCATGGATTTTTAGATTTGTCTGCAAAATCAAGTCTGGTTGGGCAGTGAAACCACAACAAAAGGTGAATTTGAGTCATCTTTTTTTGTCTTTAGGCAGATTTTAGGGTATAGTAGACAGATGACCTTAAATCGCCACGTTACAAACTCTAAAGACAATCAATCTTAGCTTGAGTTGTCCTATTTAGAGAACACGGGTCTCTCGTTGTGACGTGGTTAAAGCATGTTAACTTTCTTCTCAAGTGATGATACAGTTCAGACCCTTCGTGGCTGCTCTGCTTTTTGTTACTTGTGTGGTTCTCTTTCCTTCTGTACCCCCCACTATTTTGGCACAGTTACTTCTGACTGCAACACACCTCTGTATATCCTCAGCCTTGTCTACCCCGTTGTCCTCTGTGAATCCTTTGCCTTGCCCTGGACATTTGCATATTGGCACTAGAGCTTGCTTTATAACTACACACGTACATTTTACATTTGGAAAAACCCACACACCTGGCCAATATACACTTTAGCATTTTAATACTTATATAACATATATTTATGATTGTTTTGTGTTTCGATTCCTTTTTCTAATTCTTATTTTTCCCCACATTCTAAGCCTCAGGAGTATGCCAACCTGAATTTCACTGCACATATACAGTAGTATGAGCATATGTGACAAATAAAACCCTTTGAATTTTAAAAGCAGGTGTCCATAGTCTTAAAATGTCCATCTGCTTGGTGGACTGTTGTGAAATAGAAAATCCAGCACATTTAACTTTGGTTGGAGATGTTCTTCACACTTCACTATTGTGAAATTATGATTGGCTTGTTGGGATGCACCAGTTTTGGTTGATAGTGCAATCAGTCAAGTGTAATCAAAACAAAGGTCAGTCAAATAATGAGTTTCACGCTATTTTTTACACCTTGAAATAAACAAAAGTCACTTTTAATACAAAATATTTAAAGCTACAGCCACCCTTTCCCCTATGCTTTAACAACAACCGTTTAAACTTAACATATGAGTAAAGTACTCTTTTACAATCACCACCTCCCCACACACACTTTTAGCACCTGAAGGTATTGTATGTATATGTACCGCAGGTGCTAATAGTTTCTGCTCAGTTATAGTCTGTCCACACTGGAGCTTCCTGTTTTGCTCACATTTACATCATGTCATGGATTGGGAAGATTAGACCTCATTGTCACTGCAGCACAGGGGCTTTAGAGAGAAACAGTGATAGATGAGAGATGAACTTAACATGAGTAATTTCTTTCATTCAGGGTCCCGTACGGCTGACTTTCAGCTGGCTTTTGGCATTTTAAGCCCACAAATCCCCATTAAATTTGGACTACTGGTTTGGTTTGTAGACAGTTACCGCTGAGAAAAGACATCAAAACCTTAACAAACGGATGCCTTGCCTTTTGTGAGTCCACATTAAAACATGAAAGCGCAAATCAAATCATGTAAGCCTGTTGGTCACATGGGTGAATTCAGAGTTTCACCCTTAGGCATAGCGTGTTGTGACATACTGTATTTGCAAGCTAAATCTGTGTTAAGTACTGTAGATGTATTGTTGTGTGATATTGGTTCATATATTTTAATATATTCTACACCAAAAACTGATTTTTCTGTATCACTGCTGTCCACATTATAATATAAACTACCTAGCTTGAGCTTGCCCCAGTTATAGTTTTATGACATGTAATCAGAAAGCAGAAGTGTGTGTTATTACTTATTTCTGGAGCAGCAAGCAGCTTTTAAGACCACACCAAAAAAACATGGTGTTTTGCTTTTCTAGATTAGTGTCTGCTTCAGTTGGAGGCTGCTTTCTCAGAGGCTGGTAGAAGCTCAAAGTAATAAACTGCTACTTAGCTGAATGTAACTCAAGTAAAGCAAGGGTGTGAGTCTGTGAGTGCATGCGCGCATCATGTGCTACCTCCTCAGTTGCAGAGGATGATAAGATGGCTTACATTTAGAAGATGTGGGAGTTTGCACAAGGGCAGAGAGAGAGAGAAAAAAGGACCGGTAATGCATCAGTGCTTAGGTTATTGTAGTGATATAGCAGTATGGGCTTATTTGCTGTTATACTAGACTGTCAGGACAAGTAGGGTGTGGATTCTTACAGGAGTAGACTTGTGTTAGTTTAAAGTCAAGAGTTATAATCCTAACGTACAAATTACTGACACAGTAATCAAAATTTGGGACTTGCCTGGGAAATTGAAATAAAAAGTCTGAGGTATATATTCTGACTAGCACAGGAGATGTGATGTGCAGATGCTCTGTGCGTTTTCCGGCCTGATTCGACCTTGTGCCTGAGGCTCCTATCATATACCGTAACAGGAAAGAAAGCATGTGCCTTTTTCTCCAAATTATGGTTAAAGCATATTTCTGTATTTATGTGTGTTAATTTTCTGGTGTAAATCAGCTGTCTTCTTTCTCTGCTTGCACAGGGAAGATGCATGTATCTCTGGCGGAAGCCTTGGAGGTTCGAGGAGGTCCACTCCAGGAGGAGGAGGTCTGGGCAGTGCTCAGCCAGAGTGCTGAGAGCCTCCAAGAACTCTTTCACAAAGGTATGAACATGTGGAATCAAGTGTGCAAAGACGTTTCGTAGAAATTATTGTACATACACACCAAACACGGTTCACATTTATTTTTCTTTCATACTTTTTTATGTCCTTCCTGTTCTATTTTTGAACAGCCTACTCTAAACCTGTCCACACTGCTTTTTTTTTT
>NTHP01000331.1:268674-380688 GCA_003416845.1 Oplegnathus fasciatus
TTACATGAAGGGGCTGAATGAAAATCTTACCAGGTGCCATTCAATCAGTGCACTCATTTCGTTGTCAGTTTGTTGCTTACTTGTTCTGTGGATTTTGTGAGTCATTTGTGCCTGTAAGTGTCTGTGATTGTCCTTGAAATCAAAGAGAGATAAGGCTGCCAGATTCCAGAGTGTCTTTGTAACGTAAGTAAACTATAACATCGGGTGACTAACGGGAGGTTTAACTCCGGAGACATTGGGCAGAATGTGAGTCAGCAGGCACCACTGTGCCCTCTGAGTTATTAAAAAGTCTGGGTGGTGCCTAGTCTCATACGAAACTCCAGTGCACCTGATTATGTTGGCCATAATTGTGTCCTCTAAACTGTTCACCATTGAATTTCTGTGAGGCAGTAACCAAGATTTAGTCGTGTGCATTTCAGCATAAACCAGCTTGACCTCAACTTCAAGTTTTGCTGACTGGTTCCATTGCAGACAATCCTGGCATGCTGAAGGAATTCCCTCTCATCAGTGTGGCCTGAAAATATGCCTTTTATGCTGAGGTCACATTTACAACAAGAGGATTGTGCTCAAATGCGCTTGTGTTTTAGTCATCAAGGCTCCTGAGATAAAGTTCTGAACATATTAAGGACAAAATGCAAGGCTGGATACTTTAGAGTATTTTAGATGATCTTGTTTTAATCTTGTATGGTGTTGTGCTGCAGTGCTTGTGATTGTTAACACATCCTTCTTTTTCCTTCAGCGTGTAGTTGTGTAGCTGTACTGAGTAAATTGTGGCCTCTCATGTACAGTTTTAGACTGCTGAGTGAAGCTAAAATTTGAAGAGCAGATGTTGGAACCAGCTATTATAGAGTCACTGAGCTATGTAAAGAAGTATGTTTGCCACAAGAGTGGATTAATAATGGCAACCATTTAAACTTAAAGGTATAACGAGTAGGATTTTCCTAAAAAAAAAAAAACAATGTATAGACTCATACAAAAATAATCCCTCTTAATCATCACTTATGATCCACTGGAAGTGTGTGGTGGTGCCTGTATCTGCAGAGACCCTGCCCTCTGCCTGTATTTTCTTATTTTGCTGTGTTCGGGACGTTTCTGGGTGTCAACCTTTGGACAGTGGTGTGTAGCCCCCAGCCAATAACGGCGCGCAGGGTGTGAGGTGCTGGACCACCAGAAGTGCATGTGCTTTGAGCCGGGGAGGAGGGGCCAACTTTGAATGTTGTGTTTACAAACAGCAACCACACGAATCCTACTCGTTATACCTTTAACTTTGTCGGACAATTTGTTTGATGTCCTGGTCAGCTGTGAAAAGTCGTGTTTTTGCTGGTTTATGCTTAAATGGCATAAAAACAAGAAAAGTCAATGTCTTTGTTTTGCAGAAGCCGATGAAATGTTTCAGTAAATTTCATACTTTAGATGTATTTTGTTGGTATCTCCGGGGTGCAATGAAAGTGAATGAATGTCAGGATGTTTCCTAATCTATGATGGAGGCCAACGTACAATTGACTCTGCAAACATTTACATGACTTTTCAGACACTCCACAGACATTATGAATAGACTCACATTGTCAAACACTAAACCACTAGCCCAGGTTTTTGTTCCTGTGTGTAAACAGTAGAGGTTAGTTACTGTGTTTGTGTAAGAGTGATTTGTTTGAACAAGCAATGTGTGAATATTTCTGATTTGTTAGAGGACTTGCTCCTCCTAGAATATTTAGGATCAAATAGAAACCAGTGTTTCCAAAATTGAGTGCTGTTTTTGCTGTTTGTCTCTCTACTGGCTACTGTGTTTGTTATTCTGCTGAGGCCATTTACCATCTGCCAGCCTGTAGCTATAATGGCATGTTTACTGTAGGAGTGAATGCATGATACACTGTACAGTTTGTAAGCATCTACTTTTAGAGGACAGCCTCTTGGTATAATAGTTCAGAATTATTCCCTGCCCCTAGCTCAGATAGCAGCTTATCAGACCGACACACTACATTGTTAAAGGATAAAGAACTTACTGTTGTACAATTTTCCGTCCTTTGAAGTGAGAAGGGAAATTTTGCTTTCTATTAGGCTGAACAGTCAGATTCCATCTGGTATGGTTTCTGCTTATATCTGCAGTTTATAGAAACTGTTGATTAATTTGTTATCCACCACGAAACTTATTTGCTCGAGCTGAGTCATGCACTTGAGTTCAGCTCTATCATTGCTTATCCAAAGCAAAGGTTTCTTATGGGATACACCTATAGTAACCCAGTCTACTTTTGAGCAAGATCTCCAAATGGTCACATAGGTTTTAAACAGGAAACTTATATTTACTTAGTAAATTCCAGCTTTTGAAAGCAGATATTTGGTGCCTCAAATCCAGTTCCTCTGTTCATCTCCCTGTTCCTCTCAGAGTTAAGTATCAGTCGAAGAAAAGAATTTTGCAGCGCTGCTCAAACATTCCTTTGTATATTTTTAAAACGTCCTCTGACCATAGCGCTGGCTGTGGCTTTGTAGGAAAAGAGAATTACGCTGTGTAGCCATTCCTTTCTGCTTCTATGCCTCAACAGTTATTTTCTTGCAGGCTAAGAAAGCAACATGTGTTTTTGTTTACTTCAATCATCTTGAGTTTCCATAAACGCCAAAGCCTAAGCGAGAAACATCCACTGTGGTTGGATATGTCTACAGTTGCTGTGTTCGGGCTGTAAATGCTTAGGCAAAATTTGATGCTAGTATCGAGCTTGAAAACACAGTACTTCATATTAACACTATGTGTGCCTGTGTGACAATGGCTTGGAATTTAAATAATGGAAGTCTAAATATGTTGTTGTATTTGTTTTCCTGTTTTTGTTTCTGATCATATCTCCAGTGGTTGAATTGTCTGTTTCCCTCTCCAGACCCTGCAGCCATGGGCTTTATCATCTCTCCCTGGTCCCTCCTGCTCATGCCCTCTGGCAACATCTCATTCACAGACGAGTATGTCACCCAGCAGGACTTAAGAGCTTTCACAGCTCCAGAGGTCCTGGAAGGGGTCTCCCTGGCCTCCGTTGCTGATATAGAGAAGGTATAAACCTTTACATAAATAATAAATAATGTGGTGACAGAACTGTATACATTGTTTAGTCTACATCTTCTAATGCTTCGCTGGTGTGAGTTTTATCACCTTTTCCCAAATCTTGTGTTAATGCTCATATGTTTTCAGCAAAATCCTGGTGATAACTTTTAGTTTAAACTTCACATTCATTTCAAGACTTAGAGAAGTCTGGTCTAACTACCCTGTTGCCCATTGAGTACTTTAAAGGTACTGTGGGGGTCTCTTCTACACAAAGTCATGTTTACATTCAGTGTTTCTCTCCAAAACACATTGTGTTTATGAGTTGAATGCATTTCCTTCTTCATAAAACATTTGTCACACCGTTTGTTTTTGTTTGTTTGTTTGTTTTTTTTGCATTGCCACGTTTCACATTACCACCACGTGTCGGTCAGTCGAATAATGTGAAACCATTGGCAGGAATGTGAATCGTGTCACCCGTGTGCTCGTGCATATGTGAGATACAAAGAAAATGGGGACCCACCCAACAAAACATTGTTCTACAGCTCTAGTAGTGGTCAAAAACTCCGCAGGATACCTTTTTCATTTTTCTCTTGCTGTTTCTTTTATTTGGGTTTTATTATTTCATTACTTAATTGCTGCATTCTACAGTTTGGCAGTAGGACTAATACATCGAGAATCTGTAACAGGCTAAATCCATTGCAAGTAATTTTGTTGTTTTTTCTGCTAGTTTCATTTTGTTGATCTCAAACAATGCCTCCCACCCACTCACCCAGTGTTCAAAGTTTCAAGGCAAATGACTTGTTAAAGTGCAATTTAACATATATGGAGTCGCTGTTTTTGTCGCGTCTGCTAGCCATACACTACTGATATATTACAAGTTCCAGTGATGAACCACTGTGTCTTTTTATTTTTTGACACTTACTACAGCCAAAAAATTTGGTCATTATATGTTTTGAATGATTATTTGTCAAATGGTCGCTGACTGTAGACACCACTGTTGTTGTGAGCAATCAGGTGTTTAATAAGAGCACATCTTTGCTTGAGTAACACATCACACAAAGCTCTGGAGATGCATATGAATTGCTTGTAGATCGTGAGATTGTTGTGCAGTTGCAACATTCAGAACTGAAGTCGTCTCCTGCAATACACGACTTCTTTTACATCTGCACAGAACCACGCCCCCATCTATTCGACTCGGCCCCTCTGGTAGAGGAGCTAAAATCCTGCATGACTGGATTCCCGTCTCTGGCACGGTCCCACAGACCTCAACACAGTTTTGTGCTGAGTCAGTTTTCCAGCCCTGGTCCCGCCTCCCCAGCTGAGTTATTTCAGTGTAGAAAATCTAATCTGTTTCTCTCATTATCAGAGACTGTGGGTAAATATACGTCAGCTGCGAGGGCCACGATTTTCCTTTCACTTTTTCAACATTTGGGCTGGTTTTGTTGCTTTTAATGGGGTGGCTTTTAAATTTCCACATTTTCTGAGAGTGCGTGTGTCTTTAAGTTTGTACCCGAGCTCTGTTCCTGAAAGACCTTGAAGGCTATGTTGCATTCTTTGGCAATCCCTGAATTATTCTTTCCTCTCCCAAGCCCAACATTCAGGGGAAGTGATTTCTCTCCCAAGCAATGAGTGCAGAGTAATAAGGAGAGGGAAATGGAAAAAGGTTTTTGGATTTAGGCTGAAAGCCCCTGTCTTTTTCCTTTCCAAATAAGAATGAATTAAACTTTTATTACACTCTAGCAGTTATTGAGCTTTAGCGTCTTTCTCTCACACAGGGCAGTTTGACTTATTTTAACAAGGTTCAGTGCCTAGTTTATCTGAACGAAACAAAACATTTTATATTACTCCTCTTTCTATGTGCTCACTATTGCTTTGCTCTTGTCTTGTTGTTTGTTTTTGTAAAATGTTTGCTCTTTTTTCTTAATAGACCAAGACTGAATGAAATATAGTGCTGCTTATGTTGCTTAAGTGATGGTTTTTTTTTTTCCACAGATGCACATGTACTCTCTGGGGATGACCCTGTTCTGGGGAGCGGACTACGAGATCCCCCAAAGTCAGGTAAATCATTGCCGAGGATGCTTCCTTCCAAATGGATAGGGGTTATAATATGGGACCATATTTACACTTGCCGATAAAGGCTCATGTTGATGACTAAAATGTCCAAAAAATAACTTTCACTACATTGAGTATCGCAAACACTAGGAAACAAGATACAAGCTCATCAGCATTAAGTGATATTAAAGACTGTGCTATTCACTGGAATAGCCACACCCAAAGTAAAATTTTGTCATCACACAAAACTCAAACACTGCCGGTCACACTGGCACAATGAGAAGGTGCCCTTGCAGGATAGAGTGTCTGGCAAAATACAACTCTTAATACTTGTTGGTACTGTTAATTTAAAGAACATTTCTATCATGCTGGTTTGCAGCCCAAATGCCTCATAACCACTCTGAAAGCAGACAGTATGTTTTTCACTGGAATCTGCCTTTTAAAATGAGATCTGTATCTAAATATCCCATCTGGATAAGAAAAAGTGCAAGCTGTAAATGCACTCTGGAATGTGTTTGAATCTGACAAGCCCTCTGGAGATGGTCTGGCTCACAGTGCATTCATATCTCGGCAAGAGTCAGCCAGGTGTAAAACACAATCTGCAGCCACATTTGTGAGAAATTACCGCCCACAGGTTAGGTGCAGACACGATGGCTCACACTCAAGTTTGCCATCTACTTCGCTTCACTGAAGGGCTCCATCCATTCTCATCATGCCCTTTCCTTCATCCATGAAGGAGGTGTTATAGTAGTGCTCAGTAGCTGCACACTATGCCAAACACAAAATGCCATTGTTTCTAATGCGTGCAAATAATGACACTGGCTGTATAGACACTTAATGACCCTACACCCACCGTGTCATCTCTGTACCTACTGCTTTACATAATGTGCGCAAAAATGGCATCAATGTGAAGAGAATAGAGATAGTCTAATTACACTGTTTGCATTTACACATATTTATTCACTACTCACATGAAACCAAGGTAGCGTGGTAGTATTTCACTATGCGAAATCTGATGGTGATACTGATTACCACTCCCAGTGTCATATTCTTAAGTGACGTCAAAAACAAACTGCTGGCAAGGCTCAGCTCTGTCTCCTTGTCTGAACACAGTGGAAGTCAACGTGATAACACGTATTTAAGATTCAGATATACCAGTAGAGCTCGTCACTTTACAGTACATCCTGCTCTTGTCACTGTTTATATGTTTCACTTTGTTCATTCTGTTTGCTGTGCAGCCTATGAAGTTGGGCGAACACCTAAACAGCCTGCTTCTCAACATGTGCG
The DNA here is from genome assembly GCA_003416845.1 of Oplegnathus fasciatus. Classification (NCBI taxonomy): domain Eukaryota; kingdom Metazoa; phylum Chordata; class Actinopteri; order Centrarchiformes; family Oplegnathidae; genus Oplegnathus; species Oplegnathus fasciatus. The sequence continues at coordinate 275,039 of NTHP01000331.1, forward strand.
ATGATGTTACACTGAGTCGAATGTCGTTGCGCACGGTGCTGGACATCTGCAGCAAACACATTAGAAACTCCAGTTGTGACCCTCCCTTCTCCTATATCAGAAAACTGGTCCGGTTGGTGCTGGGCAGCCTTTCCCAGGTACGCAGTTTTGTTTTTTTTTTAGTTTTTTTTTTTTTATGTAGGTCAAATAGAACATTCCTGTCTATTTTTTCTACATTTTTATTTTGGCTACTTGTACAGAAAGCCTGCACTTTGAGCTTCATCCCAGTTAAGTGTAAGTTAAAAGACTATTATCTGCTTCGTCAAAGCACAGTAGGTTTGTTGAATTACACAACAGATAATGGGGCTCATGCTGATAGAACATGATTTCAGGATGGATGACTTTCTGAAGGAATGACTCTCTAACTTCTGTTTTCTTTTTCCTCCCTGCTCTGCCCTGCCTTTTTCACCCCTGCTCTTTGTTTTTCTTTCTCTCTTACCTCCACTCTCCCTGTCCTTTTTCTCAGCTGGACGGTCTGCTGACTGATAGAGAGTCTCTTCCGGAGCGGAGTAAAGAGATTCGGGAGAGGCTGAGGGGCAAAGGCTTGCCCTCAGGTAAGATGAACTGCACTGACACACACATACAAACAGTCAACACTAAAGCTGTATTTGCTTGGTGTGTTGTCAAAGGAACTTTTCTGTGGTGTAGAAAGAGTTATTTATTTACACAGTGATTCAGATTTCTTGGCTGCCAACAGTTCATGATAAAGGGGTCTGGTCTGTATTAGTCTTCAAAAACACAACAAGGACACATCATCAAATCCAAGATAAGTAGGTTCTGTTAAGATAATAAAGATGAAAATATTTGTTGTAATTAGATCAAGAGAGTATATTGCCTGTTCTTACTTTCTAATGATAAACTGAGCTCATGACAGAGTGTAGTTGGATATACTGTTTACATTTATGTTACTTTTTATTTAGAGAGAATTAGATGTAAATGTCTTCCCTGGTTGTCAGGCTGTTCATCACGTACATCCTCACTTTCTGAGTTTGTGGAAAAGAATCGAAAGTAGACGAGGAACAACACACTGCAACCTCGAATCGGATTTAATTCAGGAAAATATGACCAAATCTTCCCAGTGGTTTCTGAGAGAACTCCGGCATTTTTCCAGGCAATGGAAAGGAGAGCAGAGCACAAACATGGCTTCGTCGTCCCGATTATGTAAGCACGGCATGGCATTGATTACAGATGCATATTTTGGAGTCACCAGTGAAGCTTGCCTGTCTGCTGTTTGTATCAGTGCTTTGTTTCCCTGGTTGAGCACCAGCCAGCCCTAGGGAAAGTACATGCAAAGAGTATTACTCAGTTCTTAAGCGCCTTTCTTCTCATGGAGCAGCTCTCTCCCTCCTGTATGCCAGTGGTTGCAAGTTGCAATTGCTGCTAGGGAAACTCGGTCATTATCTCTTTTTTTAATGTTGGGTATTTTCTGTCGCCATTTCTTCATTGCTGTAGTCCATATGACGGCTACACCACACGAGCATTCGTTGAAAAACAACAATTGACTTCTTTGAGAAATAAAAGGCATCCTGTTGAGAAAAATCTTTTTTTTTTCATTTTTTGCTCAATCTAGTCCTTGTGTGCTTCCCTGAGTTCCTGGAAGACAGCCTGTCTTTCTTTGATGTGTTTCCCTGTTAAGACCAAGCATATGCTTTGTAGATTAAACCACCACATGCAGCGTTTTTTACAGGACTTAACGTCTCCCTCTGCTCTCTCATTTCTGCGTCTCTTCCTCTTGTTTTTGCTCGTGCACGTTTGCCTTCTGTTTATCTCTTTCTCTCTAAAACAAGAGCTGTCACTGGCAGAGTTTATATGCGGCTTGTCTGGAAAGGCAAACTTGAAATGTATGGGACAGTCAAAGAAAGCAACATTCATTATTCAGTTTTAAGAAAGATACAGTGATAGATGGGCTGTATGCCTGTGCCAGAAATTGCTCGTTATTGTGGCACAGTGTGTTCTATTGTTTGTTTTTGAATAATGGGGAAAAATTGGCTCCTCAACAAAACAGACAGAAATCATTGGTACCCCCTAAGGTCAAGAGCAGCATGCCAAGTTTCTTAATTTGCTTAATTTCCTTGTGCTGTTATTGGTTTACTTTACAAATTAATTAGTTCTATTTGCCATTAATGGCTGCTGCATTTCCACCCCTGGGGCTGTATAACAGAAACTTCCTATTGCTGCTACTAATTCTAATTAAATGCCATCTAATCCAACAATGGAAAATTCACTTGGGACCTGATTAAAAATATTGAAATTAGAATTTAAGGTGAATTTAAGAAGGAAGGAAGTTTCTGTAATAACGCACCTGCTTCTAACTCATTCTCTAACCATCTAACTAGGATTCATAAACACGCAGCTGTGGTCCTGCACTAGATTATTAGATGTTATATAAGCAGTGTCAGGGTTGTCAGTCATAATATATTGTACTGTACATCTCTTATTACGACTGATTGGGGAATCTGAGGACATACTGTATGCCTACACAATTATTCATATACTGTAGCTGGTTGTCTGCATTAGTAGAGGGGCCATGAGAGGCCTGCTGCAGGTGCTCTGTCTGTTGAGGCCAAGCCAGGGCATCAGAGCAAAAGAGAGGAAGTGTACAGTCGACAGTGCTGTATTTAGTTGTCATGTCATGCTGATGCTGTTAGAAATGGATGCCAGGTTGGACGGGCACTTAGGCATAATGAAGCGTGCTGTATTTATTCAACTCAAAATCCTTGTTAATCCCCCTCTAGGTCCTCCTCTCATCATAAATACCACTTTCTGTAATGAGCGCAGTGTTAATAATGATGTTATCCACTGGGAATGATGTGTATTTCATATAATCTGTCATGCTGTCTATATTATAATATGAAAAATAGATATGCTAAAAATCAGGTTTATTTTCCTCTTGAATACTTGCTAGATGGTTTTATTCAGCTAGTATTCAAGATGACATTTTGGTGTGTTACTTGTTTTGTTTTGAAGCATTGAGTTCTGGCAGTGTGAGCTTCTGCTCGTGGTTTAATAAAACTTTGGTTCTCTCAGGGAGGAGTGCCGCCCCCAGGGTTCTGGAGCGCTACCGAGCCAGGACTCAGGAGCAGACGTCTCTTAACCGGGGCCTCAGTCGTTCCATGGGCTCTCTGCCAATCCAGGACCTGTTGAAGGGGGATGAGGGGGCAGCCCTACAGTATTCCCTGTCTGACTATCACCCCAATTCTGAATCCCCCACAGAACTCTACCCCAAACCCCCCTCACTCCAGCACCAGCACTCCTATCCCTATCTGCACCCCCTTCACCCCCAGCAAAAAGGCCGGCCCGTGGAACTGGACCGGAGGTCTTTACCCTTCCACAGTGGGGACCTGGGTCCCAGTCAGGCCAGGAAGACCTGGGCTTCCTCTGTGGACTTGGCTTACATCGACCCAGAGGCTCTTCGTTTTGGGGCTTTGGAGGATGCGCGGAGGGGCAGCAGTGCCATAAGTACCCACTCCATAGGCAGGCGCAAATCACCCTTGCGGGCATCGAGGGAGAGGGATTCTCGCTACTCTGAGTTTGGTGGGCTGAAGAGTAGGAAGCCTCATCACCATTCAGCCCTGTCGGTGGGCTCAGGCCTCACCGGTGCCTATGACAGGATAAAGGAGAGACAGAGGAAACTTCAGGTGCTAAGGCAAGCAGTGGATGGTGAGTATACTTTCTTAACATAAAGGTGCAGTAAAGAGGAGCAGCTGTTCTCAGTCCCAACACTGAGATAAATGTGCTTTGAAAGTTTTGATTTGAGTCCTCGGGGAGAACTGTAAAGTGTTATGTGTTTATGTCAGAGAAATTCCTTGTGAAATTTACAAAGCATGTCTCGTGCCACAAGTATGTAAATCAAACTGGTAGGTAGTTTTGCTTGCGTAGGACTTGCCTCTTAAGGCACCAGAATGCTTTATCAGAAGTGCTTGTCAGATGGTCAAAAAGCTTCTGATCCCCACACACCTTTCTGACGTCTGGATTTGGGGGGCCGTGTCAAACGATTTCTGTAACTTTAAGAATTTGACATTCACACCCACTTCAAGCTGTGATTGGCTAGGCGTGCAGAGGTGAAAAAATAGTCAAGATTTGAACTTCTCTCAAGCTCTCTTTTTTTCATTCTTTACACAACTGTTTCTGTTGTTTTTTCACATGTACAACGGAGCGCAGCACTATGAATGCCCTGCAGGAGTGGCTGTCTGAAAATGTGTCCTCATATTATCCCCATATTTAAGCAATGTCTCCCCTCCTCTCTATGTCAGCCGGCCTTAGAGTGTGGCCGTTCAGAGCAGCTATAAACACTTTTGTCTTATACTGAGGTTGGACAACACGTCATATGAACTAGTTATTTTCTAGCATAACTCGACCCCTCTAATATGATTGATTTTGTGAGAGACGATAAGTCACAAATAATTGAGTGATTGTCATGATAATAAATACAATAATTCACTTGTCAATTTGTTTTGTTAACTATGCTGATCACACACAAACTATACCAGGTGTCCCACATGAGACTAGCCAGCTGAAAACTCCAACTCACTCTGCAAAATGTACAAACCACACAGCCTGTTTTTGCAGCTACAGCTTCATCCAGATCGTTTATCTTCGCCTTTTTTTCCTCATTGCAACAGATTACGCACAACAATCACCTGGTTGTAAGTATTGCAGGATAATGGGATATTGGTGACAGGTCGGAGCTTAGTCATGTGTCATTATTGTGTAATGTGTGGTGCCAGTACTTTGTCAGAACATGTAGCGAGCGGACTTCGACATTTAAAGATATTACATCGATGTTATATGTGAGGTGACCCACAATTACAAACTGGAAAATCCCACCGAAGTTCCCAGTCTGCTACTGAGACAATGAATACGATCTTCACTAAAACATGGCCTTTCAAGTTCCCAGCTTTGTCATTAAGATATATAGGAAATGTCAAACTGGGTGTAAAATGAATTTGTCAGGCAATAAAAGGGGGCACAGCAGCTTGGGTGAAAAGGCTGCATGGAGCCATCAGCTGGGCCGATCTGAGAGGTGAAAATGTGACAGCGATGGGATGACGTGAGCAGACAGACACCCGGACTAGTTACAGGTTGTGTGTCCATCTGTAACTACCATGTGGGATGGGAGCTGGGTGCTGGCTTGAACGAAGTATCGTTGGTGGTGGCTGTGCAGCAGTGTTTAGGCAGAATGTATGAGTCACTGGTACAGAGGTTTCCAAATGGCTGATTCTAATTACAGGCCAGCTTAATTCTAGCCTGCTGCTAACTGTCACACATGCTATATAGCCAAGTCCCTTGCTATTTTTTTTTCTACCATGACTGTAAACACACAGATATAAGCACACATACGTGCAAGGTATTTACAGACTCAAAGACCAATCTTTGTATAATCACATGCTTAGACAGAGCACACACAACACAATTGTTTAACACCTCAGCAGTCAGCCCCAAGAGCTTTAAGTTTCCCTCGGGAGCTTATTGAATTCTTAGTAGAGTCTCCATAGACAGGCTAGTTTTGTGCAGAGAGTCACAAGTAGCTATATGAGTCTGCTGGCCATCTGGGGACAGTGGAGGAGCATGAGGGATGAATGGTTTCATATAATAAACCACTGTCTTCTACTTCTTCTTCCCTTTCCTCCTCCCGCTGGTTTCCCATACTCCCCGCTCTCCAGCTCCCTCCAACCTCCAGCCTCCCTGCTTTTCTGGCAGCTATTTTTAATGCTGACCGAGCCACCAACCAAAGGCATTCTTCTCCTCGACTGTGGCTTTTTATCCCCAGCAAGTCCTGCCTTCCTTTCCTTCCATCCCTTTTGCCTTTTGCTGATTGTAATCAGAGGCACTTGGCATTTTTTACTTCATATGGTGGTGTGAAGAGAGGAGCTGAGCTGCTCTGTCTAGCAGAGTGTCAGAAAAAGAAAATTAGTATGGTGGGTAGCCCCAGTCTATTGTCCCACCTATCACACTGTGTGTGTGTATGCATGTTCTTGCTCAAAGAAGATTGAGAGGATTATCTTTGTGTATTTATTGTGTCAATAGCTTCTGATTAATATTAAATTATGGTTGATGTTAGACACCATGCTGACGCAAAGGAATGTTTATTCCCATCAAAACTAACTGAGGTTGACTTTGAAGGCTGAGCCAAAATATTTCTGTATTCCATCCCAGAGCTATTTCGCTATAGTATGAATGGGGCCTAATTGAGCACAGACCATTTGCAGGGCCTCGTGGATGTGTTACTTGGCAGAGACCTCCTTTTCTTTCTTTTTCTCTTACTTTTTTCTGTTCTTTCCTGCAGGAAAGTGATGGCGCAGCAGTGGTCAGTGCTCTCAGGTTTCACCCCAGTTATACACTGCTTCTCTGCCTTGTGTGTGTGCATTTGCAGATCATGTTCAACTGAATATGTATTACATGAACACAACTTAACACTGTGTGTGTGTGTGTGTGTGTGCATGCCTGTGTGTGCATGGGCATGTTTATACCTGGTCTCCTATGTCTCACCCAGTGCCTCTGCAACTGCCCCCCCTTCTTTTCTGGTGCCAAGGTGCTTCAATCAGTTGAAACTTTCCTTGCAGACCAAGAGGCTGTAATTGGAGTCATGCGTAGCGGATGAGGGAATTCCAAACATTATTGGACTTTTCCGGCACTTGGCAGCAGGTCATGTGGCTTTGGGCCGGGGCGGGTCCAGCTTGGACAACAATACAGAACACTGCTGCCTCATGGGAAGGGGAGGCGTTCACGAAAGTGCAACCCCCAAATTTTCATTATTATACTACAGTTTGGCAGAAGGCTACGGCATGAAAGATTTGCAAAGCTTTTGACCATTAGGTTTATTTACGATCCACTTTAATCAACTAATTTCCTCTTCACATTTTGCGTAATGTCTAAAACACGCACTATAAAGGTGCACAAGCAGTGTAGAAATTTTGTGAAGAGACATTATTCCGTTAGTGGACTTTTTTTTCCTACACTGTGCACTTAAAATTGCAATTTCACAAAATCCACACTGTATGTTTTTCTTCTGAGTCATGTTAACTTGGGGGGAAACTTGAGGGTTTCTGTAAGCTATTATCCTTTTTAGCCTTTGCTTTAAAGGGAGTTCCTTCTCTCTCCCTGGGACCACCAGACTTTAAATAACCCCAGAGTTTGAGTTTGTGTCTCTTCTCAGCTTGAACACCCCAAAAGGCCATAGCCTATAGAGACTGTTTGTGTTCTCCCAGAAAGCTTGTGCAACAGTTCAGCAGGGAATCAAGTAGAGGGGGAAAGAATCATGGACGTGGGAGAGGAATTCAGAAGATAAGGTGAAGGAAGGAGAGAGAAGTAAGGAGATAAACGCAGGTTGCATTGTTCCCTGGAAACGATGCTTTTCCAGTTAAAATATGTACACACTGTTTTTCCAGCAAGTATGTAGGACTCCCTGTACTGAGATGATACAGCTGGGTAGAAAGTAAGTTGGGGCATTAAACTATGAATGAACCGCTGGTCTTTTTGCCCATTTAGCCTCATATGAAGTATTTGATTACTACTAAAACATTCTGACAATACTGAAATCCGACTCTTTTCTTTCTGTCATCGTCTTTTTTCTGAATTTATGTGTATGTGTGTGCATGCCTGCTACTTACCAGTTCTACTCCTTTTTAAGGTGGAAGAGGAAGGGATTCAGAGAATCAATTGATTTATTCTATAGATCTTTTGTCTTCAGCTGTTGTGTAATATCTTATATTTCCTGCGACGTAAACAATAACAGTAAGTGGGGAAGAGCACGGGGAAGAGTACAGAGAAGAAGCTGTGCAGCGGATGTTTATCTGAGTCACCCTCTGGCCAACCCTTCTGCCCCCTTGCCCACTTAGTGAAACATTCACATTATCAGCAAGATATCGCTGTTAATCTCTTCTATTAGCATTTCTCTTTCCCCTCATTGCTTTGAGAAGCAGTGGGTGTTTTGAGGTCATGGTGAAATGTTGATCCCAGGTTTATTTGGGATTTCTCTAAATATACTGAATCACCCTCAGGTTAATTGTGACTGACCAACAACCACATTAGACACTCGTGGTTTGACCAGAAACTGGAATTTTGTACACAGATTGAAGTTTCTCCCCTAGCCACATTCATAACATTTCTTTCACAGGAGTTATACTTGTGGTTCTGTTGCGCTCAATATACAATATGACATAATGCAATATAATACCCATGCTCTATGTGCTACAGGGTAGGCTGGGTACTGGGTATTTTAGCAGGGTTTATAACAGGATATTAATTTACAAGTACGTTAAAAAAGACACCTCAGATGGCCAATAGTTCAATAAATTGAATTCCAACAAATTGGCTTTTGCATTGTGGTCTTTGCCGCTCATCTGACTTTAACTGTGGATGGGTTTTTTTTAATGGTGAGGTTATTGTTCTTTTAATTCAAGATTTGTGGGATACTCTTAAATAAAATCACCTCAGTTTCTTCCTGGCAGATGTCAACTAAGTCATGTAGAGTTTTGTAATGGAGACTATTACTATTATTATTAAATTAAATTAAATTAAATTAAATGTTGCTGTGTGTTGTTAGTTTTTCTTGCCTTTTAATATATTTTACAAAAACAAATAGCGCGTAAAAATACTTTAATTCACAAATGTTTCTCTCGTTTCGGTTTTCACTCTCCTGCCAAACTGTAATCAGATCATAAAATGTTAAAATTAGTTTACAATTAGCCCCTTTTGGAAAATCAGAGACAGAAATTGATTTTTTCTTCTTTATCCTCCCTACTTCATCCTGTAGGTCTTCAGATTCATAATAACTGCAAATATAGCAACATAGCGGACAGTGTAGGACAGGTGACTGTGCACACGTGTGGGTATCTGTGCATGTATGTGTCTTTGTACATTGGTAAAGCTAAGGTGGTAAATCACTGTAAATTACACAGAAGAGACTGCTCCTCTGAGTACCCTTTTTTTAATGCAGATGACACTGTTCTCTCATGACTCAGTAACCAGTGGAAAACTATTTTGGGTGATAGTTTTTAGTAAGATTATGGTTGCTGCTGGGCCTCAATGCTTTTTACTTATGATGCATACATAAGACAGACATCATTACAAAGGGAAGTCTGTTGTACTGTGAAACTCTTCCGAACTAAAATGCCTGAGCAATGACTAGGGAATGCCACTCATTCACGCTATGTAGCTGATACTGAAGAGCAGGACTTTCTAGTTCTGTGTACTAGTCAGAGAAACACATGACACATTAGGTTAGGGTTCAGACTGTTTTTCAGTATTGTTTATGGGGTTTTCCTGCATTACCACACGTTTTCAATTCATTATTGAGTTTATGAAGCACTGCTTAGAGAAAAGTAAATAACTGTGGTGAGCTGGTCTGTACTTGTTGTGGTTCACCCAGTCAAGCAGGACAAAAGATTACGCCCTCAACAAAAAGCTCTCTAACCTGACAGGAGGCATGCCTGCATACACTTGTGCACAGGCTGCTTTTCAGCATAGTATATGTATATGTCTTTCATGAGGAGTGTTTACCAACAGCATGACTAATACCTGCTTTGTGTGCCTCGGTCTACTGGTTTGGGTTACCGTCAGTCTCAGCAGGATTTGGAGAGAGTCCTGTAAAAAAAATCAGTAGCTTGTCCGTTCATGTGTGGTCTAAGTCTTATAAAAGTGATACAACTTTTTGTTAAGTTCTGTGTCGCGTTACATTACAAAAAGAAACAGCTTCACTTTAACATTCCTCACAAATGGCAAACAAGTCCATATAACCATTTTTAAGTTGTCTCATGTGCATGAAGTTTATGTTTGATCCATTTCATCATTTCGTGGACATCCTCTTATATTACTGCATGGTTCATGATATAGTATTTTTATAAGATGGGCTGACGGTCTTTCCCTTTCCTCAGACCCAGTCCACACCCACCAGAGGTACCACAGTGATTACAGTTCATCCAGCGAAAGCCCCTCGGTGACCTCCTCTGATCCGGACTACAGGCAAGGTAAAAGATGCCTCTGAGGATTTCTTTATCGTTGTTATTGTTTTCATGGAGGCTTATGTTATACTACCCCATGTGATTTGAGTGTGTGCAAACCTATAGCAACAGGTGGCAGGTGTTGCACACACAACTGATCTTGGTTATGTGCATGCAGCAGAAGTAAAAATGAAAAAACTGAAGGAGGGAGCCCTTCCAGTCCAGTAATAACATGCCCACTACAATAGATTAAATTAATCAGTTTAAAGGAAAAAAGAAGTAGCCACACTGGGACTACATGGTTCTCAGTCCTGTTCCTGAGGATCTGGAGCCCTGTTGGTTTTCACTTCAGCCATCTAATAAAGGACTTATTTACACCTGGAACAGTGAGTGAATCATTTAAGAAGAACACCAACAGTAGTGCGGGCAGCAAAGCCTGGGATTGAGAACCAAAGCAAAGGATATCAATTATTCTTTGTCTCCACTGTCCACTGCCTGGTCTGTCCTACTCAAAGCCAGATTCCCTGCTGCCTTATTGCCAAACCTCACAGGGCACACCTTGTAGGCTAAAAATGATGAGGTGCTCCACACTCCATTTTCCAGGTAACTGCCACATCAGGTGCTGTCAGTCACTTACCGGGTGCTGCTGATGGCTTAGATCATGTCCTGAGCTATGTAGGGTTGCACAACATCACATGCTGTCACAGTCAGTGCAAAACAAGACTTCAATATCATAATAACATGAGGCTGGCCTACAGTTTCAAGTGGTAAACAAAACTATAGCTGCACTATTGAGTAAAACTCAGATTTAATCTTTCCAAACTGAAACCAAATCCAAAACCTCTGTTGTGTGAGTCGTAATGGCTCAATTCACCGTGAATATGGATTAACTGGTTACCACTACAGTTTGGTACAACCTGTCATTGGTTTAGAAATGTTGCACATGATTAGAGAAAGTATAAACTTAACAAAAACTCAAACACAATGTCAGGGGGCAGTGTAAGTCCTGGGATAAAGTAGACGTACAATATGTAACTACTCACATGTTTATATATATCAAAATATATTAGTTACTGTACTCATAGGCAGTTTACATTCAGTATGTTTTCAGATGTGCTTTTGTTTTTATAATGAGGAGGAGAAGGAGTAACTAATTGAGATAAATTCACTATAACTTGTCAGTGCAGTGGGAGACGGAGCTAGCAAAGGTCAAAAGCAAATTTATTCCAGATGACCTAACACCCACACTCCATTTAACACTGTATCCACTGGTTGCACCGTTGCACGAAAGTTTGACATTGAGCTCAGACAGCTGTGAAGAGTTTAGACTTACTGGTGGAAACAGTGCCAGTTTTATTTGGAATTGGCTAAAATATATTAAACATGTTCGAGAAAGAAAGGCTGTTTGAATAACTGAAACATACAATAAGTCAGAACTTGCAAGACAGGGAAAGGCCCTTAATGTACTAAATGGGGCAGCACTTGTCTCAGTATATTTTAGTACTGTCGGACACATACTGCTGTAATGCAGTGGTGGTCTTTTGTAGGCTATTTCAACCGAGGACAACAGAGATCCCATTTGTGGTGCTGATTTGACCTGGTTTGAGTATTCTATAACTACTCCACCTCCTGCAACACATGTTCATGCAGGTACATTTGCACCACAGTGTGGGTGTCTGCTTCTGGAGGGGTGTGTTTGATTGTGTACATGTGAAAACAAAATGTACTCCTTTTGTGTGTGCACAGCTAATATTCCCATGTCTCTTTCAGCTAAGAAACCAGGCGAGGTGAGGAGGTATGGCTCCCAGCTGGCACTTTCCTCTGAACATGATGCCCTGTCGCTGACAAGTCACAACACACACAGGCACAGGTAACACGCACATATGTATACAGATGGCAATCTCATAAACAAGGTACCAGTGTTGTGTTTTCTCCCCTACCTGTAGCTACTCTGATCCTCAAACAATCACTCCAGTTGCTCAGGGTGAACTCATTCCCAAGCCAGTTTTATTTTTACGAATTGTTGAATCACTGTATTTAAATAGGAAATGGAAATGGAGCAAAAATATTAGAAAATCAGCAGGGTTTGTGTTCATTATTAGGGGTATTGGGTGTGTGTGGTATTATGTAGTGTGTCTGTATGATGTGTAGATGTGTTTGTATGCGTCTGATCCTTTGTTCCCTTGAGGAATTGGTGCCTGTACTACAAACCCTCCACAAAACAGGGAAGCCACCAATGAAGCTGTCCTCTGGGCCACACACACAGACCGGTGTGGCACAGCAGGGTCAGCCCCATGCTTCGCTAGTGAGGTCATCTAATGTGACATCCACATTCAGCAGTCCCTATCTCTCTAATCTCTGGCATTACAGAGAACTGCCTGCTGTTGCTATGCCTGCTAACGGAAAAATCTGCCCCACTGCACAGAGCGCTTGTTTTCCCCCCAATGCTAAAAGAATTGCCTCTAGTATTTGGTGTCTGTTGTGTGTAAACACATTGTGTCTGACATATTCCCCCATGTTGCTACTTTTAAGTATTTTTTTATGGAGAAAGCAAAAAAGAAAGTCGGTAAATAAAAGACAAAACTCACAAGGCATCACACATTAAACAACAGTCTTGTTTCTATTCAGCTTTTTAACACTTATATTGTGACACCAACCCTCCTCTTCTCTTCTCCCTGTAGGCAGTATGAGGGGGCAGCTGATGAAGGTCTGGCTGGAGCGGAGCTGCTCCTCCAGAAGCAAGAGGAGGAGGTGCAGCGGCTCCAGGCCCACCTGGCCAACAGGCTGTCCAGGGCCAACTTCTACCCCACAGATGACCCCCTGGCTCCATCTCGCACTTCCATGCTCGACCTTCGAGACCCGCTCTACCCCTCTTCTGTACCACTTCGCAAACCCAAGGTTTTTGTTCTTGGTGGCTTAACAGTCTGTTAATGATATGCTTTAAATGATAATCTGTGTTTATAATCATGTCAACTTTGAGGGTCATTTCAGTTATTTGGGTCTTATTTTCCTTCTTCCTTCCTTTGTTTACGTACAAAACGTCCTTTATCACTATAGAGCTGTAGACCACATATAAACACACACACATGACACAGCCAACTCCAGAAAGTGGTTAAAAGACATAATTTCAACACACTCACTGCAATGGGAACTCCCTACATCCCTGAAGCTTGTTTATATTGCAATATTTGATGATGGATGTACAATTTCAACTGGCATGAGCTCATTGGCAACTAGGTTGTTGATGCTGTGCTTGCTGGATGTTCTGTAAATAAGAATTGCTGACTGGAAAACATAATTGATGTCAGCCTCCCTACGCTAGTTACAAATATATGGGATTGTGGGACATGTGGGATTTTTTTGGGTACGGTCTGATTTATCCCACCTACGATCACAAATTGAAAAAATGTGTTAACACAAGTGGTAAACATCACAACAAGTCTGCTGATGTTGGCAGTAAACCTCAAATACTATATATCAATTATATTCCTATTAGGTCAATTATTTGCAAAGGCGAGATATATTTGCTGTAGTGTGTTTATGGTAGATTTATGGTATGGTAAATATGGTAAATTGATGTCATTTCGGATGCGGGGGTTTCCAGTTGGTAAAACAAAAACCTTCGAGCTGAAGTAAAGGAATCTTGATCTTCCACTTCTGGTGAAGACTTGATTACAGCAGAAAACCAACAAGGAAGTGCGTGAGCAACACTTAAAAGCATCACATGAGCTGTAGTCATTGAAATCTCATGATCAGAGCAGCTATTAAAACAGGTGTGAACCTGCAGTGTTTTTGTGTAGGATGGAAGTGTTTTAAATGCTTTTCAGAGTTGGTCATGTATGTGTATCACAGATGTTTTGTATCGTAATTCATCACTCACAACAAGTGATTACATTTTATAATACGGTCATAATAGCAAAAAAATATATGAAAATAAGGCCCGTGTTGAAAATGATCCTTTAACATTGTGGTAAAATAAAGGTTCTCTCTCTGACAATGACTTTTTATCTTCACACCAATGGCAGAACTTCCATGGGCCTGAGTTTGTGAAGATGGCCAGTGAGCCCTGTGTTGCCTTATCCGTTCCCTCTTCAATAATGGTGAGGATTTAAATTTATGCCGCTTTTGAGCCGGTGTATCCACGATGTTGTCACAGAAATGGCTTTATTTCCTATTTTTATCCATCACTCACTCACTTCCTTTTTTTCTCTCTGCCCACAAGAAACGTGGTAAGGTGGAGGAAGTGCAGAGGAAGGTGGGTGTGGTGCTGCTGAATGGCCAAAAGCTGGACCTGAGCTGTGACATCAAGGCGGTGTGTAAAGACGTTCTTGATATGGTGGTTGCCCACATCGGGCTTGTGGAGCACCATCTCTTCAGCCTAGCATACCTCAGAGGTACTGTATGTTGCTCCTGTGGTTTGAGTTGCATGTGTGCACACGAGTGTCGGATATACATGTAGAGGAAGATTTTTCCTTCTTAAATGCAAAGTGTAAAACTGTGGGGTCACATTAAATGTGGTTTCATTAAATTTTAATGCAGAGGTTCTTGGTATTTCCATGTAAATTCATTTTCTACACCTGATTAAAGATGCGAAACATATGTTGCTGCAAGCAGATAGACATCACTGATTCACTCCTACCCCAACCCTCTCCCCCTAAAAATCATACACACAGATAATGAGTTTTTCTTCGTTGAACCTGATGCCAAACTATCCAAAGTGGCCCCAGACGGATGGAAGGAGGATCCTAAGAAGAAGAAATCCGATGTGCCTTTTAATCTTTTCTTACGCATCAAATTCTTCCTTGATGACGTCAACCTCATACAGTAAGTGTGTATTTTGGTAGGTGAGAACCTGTGTTGGCATATCACGTTTAAGATGAGCACAAATGTCTGTATTTTTCTTTGTGTAACAGGCATGCTATGACCAAACATCAGTACTACCTACAGCTGAGGAAGGATATCTTGGAGGAGAGGATGCGCTGTGACACAGAAAATGCCATGCTCCTGGCTTCACTAGCGCTGCAGGCTGAATTCAGTGACTACCAACCTGAGGTACTGAATCTCTTCAATACATCTATGTGTTATCAGTCAGCGAACAACACTTTACTTAAAATACTGGTTTAAACTGAATTATGATTTATTTAGTTTTTATTAATTCTTGCCTTTCTGATCCTTTTCATTTAATTTCTTTTATTTTTTTTATTTTGTGTGATCATGTCTTAGTTTTTATTGTTTTACAAATTAGAAAGTATTGAGAGACTTCTCTTAAAACTTTTTAATAATGCTTTTAATCTCTATGCCTCAGCTCCACGGGAAGACCTATTTCAGACTAGAACACTACCTGCCGGTGTCTGTCCTGGATAAGGTGAACCAGACGACCATCAAGGAGGAGCTGCCGAAACTTCACAGCAACTACTATGGAGCATCTGAGTCTGAGACAGAGTTTGAGTTTCTCAAGGTCAGCAAGACAAGAGTTTATAGGAATCGGACAGATGGACCAAAGTATTTTCAGTAATTGCTACACTTGAGTGTCCAGTAGTCATTTTCAGCTAAAGTGTTTATTTTGTGACAAACACGGTGAACATTTTGTTTGCACAAAATGCCAGGTGTTCCAGGAAAAAGTGTTTACTTTGGCAGGAGAAATAATACATTTGAGTTTATGCTTGACAGCAGACAAAAGATTGCAGTGTCAACTGCAGACAAAAGTAGTTGTCCTGCTACTACGTTCTAAGTCCACAGTCTACTAAAGCAGCTCTATTTTCTTCATGCCACTGAACCAAATTGAATATTATCATATTGTATCTAATCAGATAAAAATCAGTGACCTGATGAAAGACCTCTTCTCTGCATGAAATGTTCCAGTACTTAATTTTAATCTGTCTAACAACACCTTCAAATCCCTTCTATCTATCTCAGTACTGTGTGTTTTTGAGAATTTAGGACTCTCTGACTCTATATTGATTGACTTAAAGGTGAGCCAGAGGCTGACAGAGTATGGTGTACATTTCCATCGGGTGCTTCCTGAGAAGAGGTCCCAGACGGGCATCATGCTGGGTGTCTACTCTAAGGGGGTGCTCATCTTTGAGGTCCTTAATGGAAATCGTACCCCAGTGCTAAGGTTCCCCTGGAGGGAGACAAAAAAGATTTCCTTTACAGTATGTACTTGTGTCTTCATTATCAGAAATAAAACTATACCACACTTTAGTGAATGCAGTATATTCATTTTGCCCAGTTGGTCCTCACTTTCATTTAAATGTTTAACTTGTTATCCTGTAGAAAAAGAAGATTTGCCTTCAGAACACATCAG
Organism: Oplegnathus fasciatus; assembly: GCA_003416845.1. NCBI lineage: Eukaryota > Metazoa > Chordata > Actinopteri > Centrarchiformes > Oplegnathidae > Oplegnathus > Oplegnathus fasciatus. Next base: position 291,326 of record NTHP01000331.1, read on the forward strand.
ATGGGATTAAGCACCTGTTTCAGACAGACAGCAACAAGACCTGCCAGTATCTGCTACAGCTCTGCTCTGATCAACACAAGTTCCACCTGCAGATGAAGGCCCGCCAAAACAACCAGGAGCTTCAAGACCTAGGTAGGAGAGAAGTGAGCATCCACACAACATAATATGCCCTCGAGCTCAGACCAATGTGAATATTTGGCCAGCAAGAAGTTGCATGTATTTTCACTGAGAGGAAGGTTAACAATAGTGACATACAACTGCGTCCAGAAAAGGCAAACTTCCTGGTGATGTCAACACTGTTTCTAGCCGCAGCTGCATGTGTCAGCCATCCCACATAATGTCTCCAGATAAAAGCTGATGCCCACTCATTTCCTTCTCTTAAAATTTCAATTTGTTTCAATGACATATTTCTCATTCGCCAAAAAAAAGAACATTTTGATAACCCACCACATTGTAACAATTGCTTAATTCACATACAAGTATTTATTATACCTCAACAACATTATTATACCTATTATTCTATGTCAATCATCATGTCCATTGTCAAACCTGTCAGTGTACGAGTTTAATTTCTGCACAACTATCCCAATTATGTAACATGTCAATCAAACACGTGTGGACAATCTTGAACTGGTGATTTATCTTTTTCATGGTGCCTTGCTTGGTTTGATTTGTTTTACTTGGCTGAACAACAGAACAACTCCCACCCCAGATTGTTGACATAAAGTCACAAAGAGGTCTATAAGTTGATGACTGCCAAGAAGACTGGCCAGACCATTAGCTATGATGATTAAGATGGATATCTCGGCTCGGAGGACAGTACCTGCTTTTTCCGTCTAGACAATAAATACTTCAGACTGTTGAGGCCTGTTAATGACACAAATCAACACTTTAGCTCTTTGGAATTTCCCTGCTTTATTATTTTTTTCAATTTTGTCTCATACTTTTGTTGTATTCATAAACAAAAATGCCATTATTAATTATTATGAACTGTCCATTAATTTTCTCTCTTGCATGTTTCTGGTAATCAGAGAACTGCCCCCTGAGCAGTTTGCAGTATTCCCATGACCCTCGGAGTGGAGACGCAGTGGCGAGGACAGTGAGCTCAGGCAGCCTGGCCCCCAGCCTATCGACGCGCTCCAACCCGGACCACCTGAAGAGGATCTCCTACTCAGAAGTGGCCCTCAACAAGGCACCAACTGGCCCAATATTAGTCCAAGATGAGCTCCACTTTCCAGGTTTCAATCCAGTGGCCTCCACGGTCCTTTCCAACCCACGGATAATGAGCCGCTCCCACCACAACCTAGGACAGATGCCAGAGTCTCCAGAGCACCGTGTGGCAGAGTCGTATCGTGGCCAGTTGCACAGTGGACTGAGTCAGGCACAACCCAACCAAGTGGCCTCTCACTTCCAGCAACACCAACGAGCCAGCTCAGACACAGACTCCCTCTCACACCAACAGGACAAGTGAGTTGAAAGAAGTGAAAGAAGCAAAACCCAGATTTGTTCCTAAATACACTATTTCATTACTTTACCATCCATCTAACTATGCAGAAACTAGAATGTTTTATATGTTTTTACTCCTTTTAATTAGTCTTTTTAAAGTGTTATTTCAAGCGCAGTGAAGGAAATGGGATCTTGTGTTTATTAGTTGGCCCTCTGTAAAGTCTTCAGAGTCTCCAAGCTCACTTCAGGACAGACTAAGGTTACTAAGTGAGGACTTGTTACTGGGCTAGCTCTGCCTAACTCTACAGAGACAGCTCTACCTCCAGCCTCTAATTAACCCTCTGGGGGCCTGAGTGTGTGGGTGCACATGCGCCCTTGTGTCTGTGTTTTGGTGAGACTGTGCCTACCAGTGTGCGTTCCTATTTTAATTAGTAACAAACCTGATTTTGTGCCAGCTGCTCCCTCTCGTGTCAGCTTTACAGATGACATGTGTGTCTTTAAGTTGAGTAGGATTCTGTATGCGTAAAAAAACCTAATACAAGCAAACCTTTTTTTACATTCAGCCTCCTTTTCATATCCTCTGCCCCCGTTCAGTGACGGCAGTTGCCTCCTCAGGCTAATCTTCCTTTTTCGATCTCTTCTTTTTCAGATCATTTGGCACAGTGTCCCACAGCAGCCCGGCCTGGAGCCTCAGCAGGTCCAAAAAAGAATCTGACTCTTCTTCCATAGAGGATACTGGCCAAGCATATGTAGTAGGTAAGGATGCTGACCTGTGAAGGATGCTGCTGCTCTCTGGTGAAGCACTAGTGTTGTAGAGTTCCCACCGGAAACGTACTTCTGTGTTCATATAAATCTACGTAATCATAATTGTGGTAGAAACCACATAATAAATATATTTCACCGTGCGATAGTAGTTCTGTGCAGCTCCAGCTTTCTTCCATAAGATAACGAAAGAATTGAAAAGAAGTCAAATGCCACTCTTAAACAGGCTCTAACAGTAACTAGAGCTAACAGTAATTTTTTAAGATAAACAGCGTTCTTGTGAACATCGGGAAAGCAAGTAATTATGATGACCGTGTATATAGAAAACAAGATAATAGCAGTGGATAATTTTAGGTCTGGCTACACGGTGGCAAGTCAGCAGTAAGAAGGAAAAACAGGTGGCACATTTTACGTTTAATACTTTGCATGTTTGCTATAGTGTTACCTGCTGTGTAGTAGCCGAGTTCCCTCATGGAGAACATTTAATTTTGGTGTGTTATCTTAAAATGGCTTTTATGAAAATGCAACAAGCAAAATCCCTTTAGTTTATTTATTGTTATTGTCTTATAGTTTGTCAGTTCCTGGCTTGAATGCTCATTATCTATATTAGAAACCTATTAAATCTAGTTTCCCTTAAAGACCGGATTGTTTTTACGTTAATTTTTCATAGTTTTCCACAGCAAACGCTTGTAATGTACAACATATTTGAATCATAAACTCCTCATTGAAATACAGGAGAAGAGCAGCTTGACATAAAAGCAGTGTTCTTGGCCTGTATTGAGGAAGGGGTTAAAAAGATAATAACTGCAACAGATGCTCTATTTTGGAAATTTATGAGCTGATAATCTTCCCTGTGGCTGTGTCCAAGTTTGTTTTTTGTTTGTTTTGTTTACTTCACATAATATGCTAGTAATCACATAAAATGGTGTGATGATGTAGGGGACTGCATTTGTTAATCATTATTTGATGACAGTTCATGTTTCTATGAACATTTTCCTATATTATTGCCTATAAATGGGCAGAGAGGCAGATAAGAAGTTTTCATTGTCATTATAATGCCCTTGCTGATCTCTTGTTTCTTGTTCCCAGGTGTCAGTATGCACAGTTCCTCTGGACCGCCATCAACCCCAGCCTCTGTTAATGGTATGCATCGACATTTCTACCTTTCACTTCCCCTGACACATCAACGCTGGGTTTCCATGCTTTGTGTACAGTATAATGTCAAAAAGCAGGAAATATCTGACTGCTCTCCACCATCACTCATTTGATAACATTCTTAATCCTCCTCTTCAATCTGTTGAACCATATGCTGACCGTGGCACAGCCAAGTACGGAAATACAAACCAAAAAAAAAAGTCTGTGCTCTAAATCAGAATTATATAATGCAGAATTGAGTCTCTGTCCTCTTGGTGCTGCCTGCCTGTGGAACTGGCCCTGGTCCCACCATTTAATAGCTTCATGCTTGGCACTGAACTCATGACCTTCCCTTTCATCCCAGCTTAACCCGTCTTATCAGGCCCATTAGCCAACAGTGCTAAAGAAGGGGCCCTTCCGCAACACTGTATGCCTGCCTAGGCTGATTAATAGTTACAGTGTAGATATACTAACGCTCTCAGAGTGACCTAGTGTATATCCCCTGTGAAATTAATTTACCAAAATTACACTATGATACGTGTTCGTCAGAAATGACAGAGCTAGCGGCATGTATTTTGCGGTTTATTCCAGTAAATATAACAATGTGCCATGTGTCCTTGTGCTGCACAGATTCACTCAAGAAAAGGCTCAGCGCTTTACCATCTCCAGAGAGAGAAATCACAACTGTAAACCTGAAGAAAGATGTGAAATATGGCCTGGGTAAGGGTGTATACGCATTTTCCTAAAATAACAACTCAATTTCACGCCATCTCTGCTGCCACTTCTCAGCTGTCAGACTTGATAAGTATTATAAATTCCATTGAAAGCATTTGTGTTCCCCTGATGTTTTGCGTTTGAATGTGTTTTATATATTTGTTTACATCTGTTTGTGCTTGTGTGTGTGTGTGTTCTCTAGGGTTCCAGGTTGTAGGAGGGGAGAACTCTGGTCGTACGGACCTTGGCACCATCATTAGCTCCGTCACTCCTGGGGGTCCTGCTGATGTCAATGGCTGCCTCAAACCTGGTAGGCTAGTGTTTTCCTCCTATATGGGTGGATTATAATGTGTTTTTGTCTGCTGTGATAATGATCAGCAGTTCTCGGTCTTGCCACACCTGGTTGTCTTCCGTGTGTAACAGTTGTGATGTTGATACAGGTGACCGGCTGATTTCAGTGAATGATGTGAACCTACAAGGGCTCTCTCATGCCACCACGATAGATATCCTCCAAAATGCTCCTGATGATGTTACTCTGGTGGTCTCACAGCCCAAAGAGAGGCTCTACAAAGGTAAAAGCAAGGATATAAGTGTTATTTCTTGTTGCTATGTGTAATAATCATGTTTTTTGTTTTTGTTCTTTTGTTTTCTAGACTAATATCACACTCCTTCCTTGTTTTGACAGAATCTTCTTCAGGCTATGTTCCCTACCAAGTCAAGTCTGCATTGAAGGCACTTAACTCTGGCCAGAGACGAGAACTAGACTTTGATACCTCGTCAGAGGAGCAGGTGGGGACAGGAAGCCCCAGCCCTCCTCTCCACAGCGCCAGCACACCGTCATCCACCTCCTCCCCAGTCCACCAGCACACCAGCCTCAGTTCTCAGGACTCCAGGACAAGCAGTGTTGCTAAAATCAGCCAACCCCCTGCTAATGGAGTTCAGCAGTGCCTAGAAAGAGCTACAGCTGCTGCCACAGCTGCACCCATCGCCCAACATCACAGACCAGAACCTAACGTGGCCTCAGATCCTATGCCACCGGCTCTGCCACCCAAAACTAGAAAAGCTAAAGTGTCAGAAGCTCCCAAAGTTTCCGAGTATTCTGACTGGGGCGATTCAGACATGGATGAGGAGACTTATTCCAGTAGTCAAGAGAAACTCAAGGTCAAAAAGGTGCGGCCTTTGTGTTTATGAATTCATTGCCGTTAATGGATTATTTGCTTGTATACATCATCCTACATAGCAGTTGTCTACTCAGGAGATCTATGAATCAAAACTCACAAAAGATTTTTTTTTATCCTGGTGGAGCAAATATAAATCAACTTTTATTAATGGAACGGGATAAGAATGGTTCTTCCACAAGCAAGCATCACACATTACCTGTCAGATGCTTGGCACAACTAACTGCCTGTTGTATATAACCTCGGCCTATCATTGCATGTACAGTGTCAATGCAAGGCAGTTTGTTACCTGTTTGTACACTGCATGTTATTCCTTCAATGTGACTTTCATTTTCTTCTCAGCATTGCCTAGTTCAGCTTCCTCACTCTCCCTTGATCCCTTTTTTTTCTTTCTGCATGTTCCAGCTTGTGATAATTCAACTTAATACCCTGTTCTCTGTTTGCAGGAATACATCATGGAAAATTTAAATGGTAATGCCCCAGGGGTCAATAGTCTCCGTCCAGGAGAACTATTTGACATTGAGCTGTCCAAAAAAGACAGCAGCCTGGGCATAAGTGTCACGGTACTGTTCGGCAAGGTTTTCACCCTCTATTTGTTTTGCCCCCTTTTCCCCCTCATCTTGTCACTGTTGTCCGTTTGTGTTTATATGTTGCTTGGTTTGGTTTGCTTTCTTAACGCTGAATGTTGTCAGATCTGGAAGCTCTTGTGGGAATATTGTCCACCTTATTCTTTTTGCATGCTATCTTTTTTTTTTTTAATCGGTAAGGATTTTTTTTTTAAAATAAAGTCACACAGTATCTTTAGTACCTTCACAGTAAGGACCATAAACAGTTTAAACAGGGCTGGTTAGTGAGCTTTCTTGTGGCTTCCTACATGTTTGCTGCTGACTCTAGAGTGACTCACTGGAGTGCCACTAATATAACTTCTTTCTGAGGGATTTTGAATACCTAATTGATTGGCATGGATTCATTTACTCCTTTGGCACAATAACACTCAATAACAAATCACTCGACTGTGCGTCAGACCAGGGTTACTGTCAAATATTTGTGTTTAGAATGATAACCGATTGAGTGTTGTATTAGTACTATTGAAATTGAAAATTTGAAATAACCATGACATTCACCTTAACAATAAACCCATTATCATATCATATTATCATAACCAAATGGGCACTGAATAGAAATTCACATTGTCTCTGATCATTTAGATTTAACGTCTCAGAAATTTTGTCAATAACATCACAGTGGAGGATTTTTTCATTTTCAACTCAATTCGTAATTGTGATATGATAAAAACTTTGTCTAACTTGCATTAGGAATAATTACCAAAATCAACCAAAGCATACTTTATATATGAAGGACATTATTGGGACATGTCAACAAGGCGAAAAGGGAGCATTATGGTTCATAGCATCTGAGGCTGTGCTCACAATAGTTTCATTACAAAGTTATTCTAAGGATGAACTGTTTAAGAATGAAGAAATTAACTACTTTACCTCTTTAAAATTTAGCTGTGTTTTGAGCCATTAAGTCACTTCTGTCTAACGTGAATGATACAAAGTCGTCCTCTGACAGATGGGATAGTCAGAGTGAGTGGGAGACAAGTAAAGAAAAGTAACATAAATACGCTTGATTAAAGGTGTGTTCAGGGAAACTTTGGTCTTTAATGTTTTTGCGAAATGGCTTTCAAATACTTCTCTTGTGAAGTTTGGTTGATATTTCCTTTATAATAATAGTAAATATACATAATGTACCAAAATTACATTTCTGAACCCAGAGTAAAGACAAAGCGTTTATCATTTAGCAATTACACTGAAAATGAAGAAAAAACATCCACACCTGCCATCAACCCCCATAGAAAATACATAATGAACTATTTTCTCTTTGGCTGGTTAGACTAAGAGGTGTGTTTGTTTCTTAGGGGGGAGTCAACACAACTGTTCGACATGGAGGCATCTACGTGAAAGCCATCATACCAAAAGGAGCTGCTGAGCTCGATGGAAGGATACAGAAAGGTAACAGCCTGAGCAGCGATGCTGCGAATAATGAAGAAAGAGTTAATTATAAACTGAATTAGATTTAGAATTATTGGAACAAACAAAAGGGTTTGTCTTCATCCACTGAGACTCTTTTTGTGTCTTCACCACTCTGTCTGTCCTATGCCCAGGTGATCGTGTGGTGGCCGTCAATGGAAAAAGTCTGGAGGGAGCCACTCATCAGCAGGCAGTAGAGGCTCTCAGAGACACTGGGCAGGTGAGGGATGACATTTACCACAAGCACCCTGCTGACAAGCTGTTATGTTGCTGCCCAGCTGGCCACTAACTCAAAGTAAATCATTTTCTCCTTCAGACAGTGCACTTGTTGCTGGAGAAGGGTCATCCGCCTGCAGACAGTGTCCATGCTCCCCTCACACCTCAGTGCACTCCGCCATGTGCTGGCAGCGACCAAGACCAGACCAAGAATAAAGAGCAGCCACTTGAGATCAAAGAAAAACCAGAGTACAGCTTTGTTACTCAAGGTGAGGTGACAACATGCCACACAATCAAGGATTCCCAAGCAGTGTGATTATAATTTTTTGTGTTTTTAAGTAACCAAAACTTTAACTTTAACCCATTTTACTACACCCTAATGTGTCAATCTTTTCATTAGGCTGTGCACCTATTTTCAGGTGTGTGTATTTTTTTATTTTGGTTGCAAAATAGCTTCTCCCCTATACCCTCAACCCATCCAGCCCTGTATAAATGCACAGTCCAGAAGGATGGTAATGAAGTAAGCAGGAAAACAGAATATATGACCTAAATGATCAGTGTTACACTAAGACACTTTGTTCACTCTAAACGAAGTAACTTGCCACTGGTAATCTCATTTGAAAGAAAATGAGCATGTGTGTAGAACCTGTTAGCGGCACACTGCAGCCTATTTAGAGCTCAGCAACTGGTTTGGATGTAGAAGACCGTTACAGACGGTTTTATTTTGTCTAACTGCTCACTGATGAGTAGCCACAGCATCTACTAGTATCTGGTTAACCTACTGCCTCCTCCTTTCTCACAGTTATTCCGATTTATGGAATAAGCAATATCTATAATTGACACTGAACTACATTTTTTTTAAATTACATTTTATTTTTTGCCTGTTGTAAATGTGGTATGTTATATAAATCTATTTCTGGCTTCCACAGACAGTGTTTCCTTGCTGAGTAATAACACGAACCGGGAATTAGGTACTAATAAGACTGTAACTTTGGAAGATATCCACCTGATTCGTCTAACTCGGACTGCTGCCTCATATTAATTTGATTTTCCCAGTCACTCGAGTGATTTGTTTGATAATTGGGTTTGTGTCTGGAATGATGTGGACAGAAAACAACTTAACGAAGTAAGAGAATGTATATAATATAATATATTAATAATATGAACATAAAAATATTTGGTTTTATTGGTATTTTTTGAGTTTCGGCAACTCACTCTTTCTTCAGAAGATGATATACTAATTATTTTCTCTACTCTGACATCAAGATCTAACTTGAGCTCAAACAGGTGCTGGTCTGCCCACCATTTGTCCATCCATCTATCCACTATGTATACCCTCTTATTCTGTGCAGGGTCAGCCTGTCACAGCTTATGCTGGCTGAGAGACCGGGTACACCCTGGACAGGTTTCCAGTTTATCAAAGGGTCTAACACATCTAGACAGCTCACATTCACACATCACATACTGGCCAGTGTCCAGTTCACTGTATCTGCCTGTCTGTTGTCCCCACAGATAATGTGTTTGAGGTGTGCCTGCTGAAGAACACATCAGGGCTGGGCTTCAGTTTTAGTCGAGAGGAGAGCATCCCTGGCGAACCCCACGGCTCCAGCATGGTGCGGGTTAAAAAGCTGTTTCCCGGCCAACCAGCTGCAGAGAGCGGTCGCATCAACGTGGGCGACGTCATCATGCGGGTCAATCAAACCCCCCTCAAAGGACTCTCGCAACATGTAAGTAGAATATCCCTCCCTGCTCCAGTCACGCCTTGATATAAATGGAAATGAAGTTGGAAAAGAATGTTTTTTGATAGTGTGTGTCCTCCCATTCATTCACACAGGAGGTGATATCAGCCTTGCGAGGAACAGGACAGGAGGTGACTTTGCTCCTCTGTAGACCTGAACATGGGGTTCTTCCTGAAATGGACACTTCAGCTTTGGTGAGTTAGTACCTAATGCTCTTTTTTGTCCCTCACTACTGTGTGGACATTTCAAGTACCAGTAATTGCTGGAAATTTAATTTTAACTTATTTCTACCCAGACGCCCATGCCATCACCGCGAAAAGAGCCGGTCACCCAGGCAGAGTCCAGCCTGAGCTTCGGCAGCACAAACTCTCCTCCAGGTACACAAAGCAAGAGGAGTCAGGGCGCCGTGGAGGAGGCCCTGGAGAGGCTGCTGCTCAAATCCCCCGCCCGACACAACAGCTACAGCGACAGCACTGACGGGGATGAGGAGGTGGAGGAAGCCTTCAGCCCGAGCACTGTGGAGCACAGCAGGCAAACATGGGAGCGGAGTGTCTACCACACCCCCAGCAGCAACCTGGGACTGGGACGTTACGACAGCACTGGTCAGCTGGACGACACCATCCACTCAGCCTTCTACTCCCCAAACCTGTCAATGACAAGATCGGACCTCAGCAAGAGGTACCTGATCAATATTAATAATAGTCTGCATTCATTATATTCTCTGATATCACTTATAATTTTCTCTTTGTTATTGTTTGGACAGGTGTCCTTCATCCCCCGTGACAGCTGATCTGGGTTCATCCCCCCTGCCTATGGTGTCCTCCCCCACTGCCCCAAGCCCAGATCCCCTGCCTCCTCCACTGCCTCTGCCTTTAAACCTCACCTTGTCTGGCAATGGACAGGACATGGAGGAATTTGTCCCGGTAAGGACTGAGGAAGGGAAGCTCTCTCTCGAGAAAGTTAGTGAGCTAAAAATTTCCAAAGTCTGACTGATAAAGGGGTTCCACTGAAATGTGGATCTAAATTTTAAAGATTTATTCAGACAAAGGGTAATTCCTATAACTGAGATTCATCTCTTTGTTGCTAGGAAGTAGAGCTAAAGGTCTCCTTGTTGAAGTCAGAAAAGGGCAGCCTGGGCTTTACCCTCACCAAAGGCAATGATCATGGATGTTACATCCATGACATTGTCCAGGATCCAGCCAAAGGAGACGGACGGCTCAGGCCTGGAGACCGAATGATTATGGTACGAATTCATCCCTAATCCCTTACTCTGGTCACAGCCTCCAGTGTGTTTCAGCCTATGTTGTTGGTGCATTAATACTAGTATATACTGTATATATAATAGTATATATTTAATATTTTTCATTTAATGGAATAGTTCAACAAACTAGAGCCAGGAGCTGGTCAGCTTAGCTTAGCATAAAGACTGGAAGCAGAGGGAAACAGCTAGCCTGGCTTTGTCCAAAGTTAAGTGTTCAGATTAAACAACAAACTGCTAGTTCTAGCTTCATATTTAGCACACAGTATATATGAGAGGGTATTGATGTTCTCATCTAACAAGAAAGCAAATAAGCGTGTTTCCCAAATTGTCAAACTATTCCTTTTTATCCATAATGTATGAATCTTTTATTTTCTATCTCCAGGTAAACAACACAGATGTGAGCAATATGGGCCACACCGAGGTGGTCAATCTTGTGCGTGCAGCCCCCCGAGTGGTTGACTTGGTGGTAGGGAGGGTCCTGGAGGCTCCCAAGCCCCCCATAGAAGCCCATCTGCTGCCTGACATTTGTTTTAAGGGCAGTCAAGAACCACTGGGTAAGAAACAGCCCTCATTAACGTCTGAAATTCAGGCACTGTGTCTCCACTGTTCACCTTCCCAGATGTTTCATCAAAAATTTTAGTCGAGTCTAAACTATTTCACTCCTTGTTGTGTCTTAGGTTTGGTATTGGATGGTGGCAGTGACAGTGTATACAGTGTCTTGTTTGTGAAAGACATCCTGCCAGGTTCAATGGTCTTTGATGAGGGTAGCCTGAGACCGCTTGATCTAATCCACTACATCAACGGTGCTCCCACGCAGGAGCTGACTCTCAGTGAGAGCACCAGACTGTTGGAGCTCTCCCTCGACGACCTCACTCTCAAGGCCACAAGGTAGTCTAACAAAGAATGACATGTTGAGCCTATGTGGAATTTTTCATGCTGAGTCAGTGTCGCTTTTTGATCTGGATGGCTTTACAAAAGGTTATTTTTAGCTCCAGATACTGTTTGTGGCATAATTTCAATATTTCTTCTGTTTTCTCCGTCTCAAAGGGATGGAAAGCCTGTTTCTTCTGGACAGAAAAGTGTCTCTTTTCTTAACAACAACATTAGCCCCAAGGTTTCATCCAGCATGAATGGTATGTTTCAGATCTTAAAGGTGTCACCTGTGAAGATTTTAATTGTATCTTCTATTTTGCATATAATTGGAACATCTGTTCTGTTTAAGGGTTTCTTAAGGGAGACGATCCAAGAGATCCAGAAAGTCTTGCAGCACTTTGTCCTTTAGAAGTAAGTCAAGAAATACATGCTTGGATTAAAACTTGTTCTACTGTTGCATTTATTGTAATTTCTGTATAGAAATTTCAAGCAAACATCTAGAAAAATGTTGTTGCTATCATCAAAAGCTTGTCTGATAGCATTCATCACTTCATTGGCTTTGTCTAATTAAAAGCTACTTTGCTACCAGTTTTAAATCATGAATGAAAGATGATTACACGTTTGTTTGTTGAATATGCAGGAGGAGATCATAAAGCTGGATCTGGAGAAGCCACACTCAGGAGGTCTGGGTTTCTCTGTGATTGGAGGAGAAAGGGGGATCTTTGTCAAGTCCATCACACCAGGAGGAATAGCAGAGTCCTCAGGCAAACTGCAAGTGGGAGACAGGCTGCTGAAAGTGAGTGATGTTTGACATTTGCTGCTCAAAATTTAAGGTCACATTAAGAAATGCACTTTTGATAAACAAGATTTAATGCATACTGTTCATTTACTGTTTAAAATTTCTGCCATTCAGCTGCTGACATCTGCCCACACTTTGAACTTAACGCAAATTAAATTACAAATATTACAAAACATTTAATCTGCTAACCAGTTTTTTTGTAATATTGTTGTTTTTGTGCCCCACATGTATTACATACTGTAAATCTGTATTAAACTAAGTTTGTTTGGATGTTCGGAGACAACACACAGCTCTCTCTTAAAGGTTTTTGATTTTTACCGTGTGTCTTTTTCTTGCAGGTGAATGAAGAACTAATGACAGGTGTGTCCCACACCAAAGCTGTCACCACCATCCGTAAAGCTAAAGGCCTGGTGCATCTAATAGTGTCCAGACCACCAGACCAGAATCCAAACACGTACCTGGCCTACCTGCCCATCAACTCTGACAAGTGCAATGGAAACACAGGTACAAGACCCAAAACATGGGATTTCTATGCGTGTTAGAAAAGTTCTGTCTGATAATTGCTTTTTCCTGTTTTAATCATTTACAAAGATCTAATTCTACTGACACAACCCACACTCCTTCATGTTGCTTTCAGATCTGAGTGAGGACAGTGGAGCGAAGACTAAGCTGTGTGCTCCCCATGATGAGCTGAAATCTGGCGGCTTCCCTCCCATACCACCAATAGGTAATAACATCCAGGCTAGACAATGTACTGAAAATCTCAGTAGAACAGTGTTGACTGTTGTATGTTACTAACAAAATTAATTAATTTGTAAATCAAACAATACAATTTATAAACTTGACAAACAAGGCTACTTTCCCATGTTTCACAGACTATGAAGATGGTCCACTGGAACAGAGAAGAGAGATGGAGAACAGCGCAGAGCTTTCAGAGGACACAGACTGTGATGGCTCTTCTTTACCTGAAGACTCCCCTGAGGTAGAAAATCAAATCCATCAGACTTGGTGAAACATTTAAACTGTGTGCTGGTTATATCTGATTTTTTGTATTGTTTTGTTTATGAATCTTCCATAACAGAGTTCCCGGAAAGTGGAATGGCAAGAGGAGAGTGTTGACGATCCAAGGAATGAAAAGTAAGATTTTGCTTTCTGGATCTCCGCCCGTCACAATTAGGACTGTGAATATATTCACAGCTCACTGTTTATGTTCTTTTTCAACAGCTATCTGCAAATGAGTGCTGGACAGCCAGAGGAAGATGAAATCACATGGGGAAGTGATGAGCTGCCTATTGAAAACATGAACTCCAAATCAAGAGATGGTAAGACCTACTTTCTCCGACTTTGGATTAGAAGTTTGACTCTTCAAGACAAGTTAAAATGACGTGATAGGGGAGGTTCCTGGTGGGCAAATGAGATCTAGATTTCAACATTTAATTAGTTTGTGAGAGCAGAGAGGATGGAATCTAAATAAAGAGGAAGTAATAGGTGTCAGTGTTTATTGGATTGGGTGTGGTAAACATATGCAGTATGTGTTAAATTTCAGATTTCTCATTTTATGTGCAGTTTTTGGGTCATTTTGGTTTTTTTGAATTATGTTTGTAATTCTGCTTTAACTGTTTTGTTCCTTCATTCTGTTTTACCAGACGGGCCAATCATCACGGAGGATGAGCTGACCTCTCTGCCCCTCGTCAAAGTGGTCCCTGATGGCCAGTACACGGGACCGAAGCTCAACACTGTGGTCCGCATGATGAGGGGGCTTCTGGAGCAGAAAGTCCCGCTGCAGGAGTTTGAAGTAAAAATCTGCTTTGAATTTTAAATGCCTACGGATGAATCTCACTTCATGTGATTTTTATGAACATCTGTTTTCCTTACTGGCAGAATCTTCAGAACCTCCAGCCACTGGACGACTGTTTAATAGGTCAGACGAAGGAGAACAAGAAGAAGAATCGCTACAAGAACATTGTTCCCTGTAAGAAAAGTCACAAACGTGTTGGCTTTTCAGTAAATGTCACTAAATCCAAACTTGGATACCTAAAATGTTGATTTTTATCTCTTCTAGTTGACACAACTCGAGTCGTGCTGGGCAAAGACGGGGGCTACATCAATGCCAACTTCATCAAGATGCCAGTGAAGGATGAGAGCTATTTGTACATCGCCTGTCAGGGTCCATTACCCACCACTCTGGGTGACTTTTGGCAAATGGTCTGGGAGCAGAAGTCTAATGTGATTGCCATGATGACCCAGGAAGTAGAGGGAGGGAAAGTGAAGTGTCAGCGGTACTGGCCCGACACGCCGAGGACAGCGGAGATGGTGGACGACAGGTTACAGATCATGCTGATCAAAGACCAATACCTCGACAACTTTGTCATCCGACTCATTGAGGTCAAAGATATCCAGGTTAGTTTATATTTAGATTTCATGTTTATTTTCTTATGATGATTTAAACTTTTATACACATTAACACAAGAGTTTCTCCCTCCACAGACCAATGAAACACAGCTTGTGACTCATCTGAACTACACGGGATGGCCGGACCACGGAACGCCCTCCCAACCCGAGCAGCTGCTCACATTTATTTCCTACATGAGGCACGTTCACCGATCAGGCCCCATAATCACACACTGCAGTGCAGGCATTGGTCGATCGGGGACCCTCATCTGTATAGACGTGGTTCTGGGTCTCATCAGTAAAGACGCTGATGTAAGTAGTCGATCTTTATCTTGTTTATCTTACATATTGTCTATAAAGAAGCTTGTATTCTTATTTTTACTCTTTTTGTTCAGTATGATCACAATCTAAGAAATGTTTTTTTGTAGTTTGATATTTCAGATGTCGTAAGGAACATGAGACTTCAGAGACAGGGAATGGTCCAGACAGAGGTGAGTTTTAATGTTTGATTAATTGTTTTGATTCTACATCTCTTTGGTTCATGTTTTCTCACACATTTTCCCTTTTTTTTTTTCTTTACAGGACCAATATATTTTCTGCTATCAAGTGATCCTCTACGTCCTCAGATGCCTTCAAGCAGAGGAAAACATCTCAGGATAGTAGAAACCACATATCGCCGTCATGTTGAGTCTGGGTGACTGTTTCACAAGAGCAAAACAAAAATGGAGGAGAGTTGACACAGGCAGAAATTGCCAAATTACGCTACATGTTTTTAAAATGCCTTAAAATATTCAGTTCCTCGAGAGCAAATCCTTTAAAGAAGTCTATATTTTTATGTTTGCTTTTTGAGTTCTCTCTCTTTGGCTGCTACTCCCTTTCAATGCATTTATGAGAACTGCTGATTGTATTTCTTATCGTCACCTACAAGAGAACACTAATGTTTGTTTTTTTCCCAGATTCTTGGATATTCTAAAATGATTATGAAAGTGATCAATGATTTCGTATTTTATGTGGAACAAAATTGTACTTGTGTATTTTGAATCCTATTTTGATGCTGGAACATGCCTTGACAGAATACTATGTCAGTATTTGCTTTGTAAATCTATTATACAGTAATTGCTCACTGCCTGAGGTAAATGATGAAATTAAAAGTGTACATATTCATCTCCTGAAAATTAAACTGGATACATTTTAAATGTTATGTAGAGGAAAGTTTCATTTTTTTAAAAATAAGAATCAAATATTTTCCTCGTCTGTTGTCATTTTAGTGCATATCACCTTTTAGCACACTTCTGACAAGTATGAGGAAGAGAAGCTACAACTTGTGCACCTGTAATAAGGGTAAAACTGGAAAATTACTACATATACACTACATGAGTTACTGCACAGTACTGCAGTATGAAGCTGTAATAAAGCTTAGACTGTAATGTCACAGAAAATGACAAATCCGGCCTCAAAATTGACTAGAATTGAAACAAGTCTGTATAATTACTGAACATTGGAGCCTTCATATTGTATTTTCACCTGGCTACTTCATTAGAATGCATATTTTACAGATGCTCATGTTACTGTGTCTATTCCCTGTACATGTATGTAGTCATTAAACATAATTGCCCTAAATGGACGGACACCCCTGAGCGATCTGATGGAACAATGTGATCGTCTACAAATACTGTAGCAGAAAGCAGGAGGCCTTGCTGCACAGATGGGTTGCCTTGTACGAGTTTCACCACCATGTGGTGCCAAAATTCATCATCATATCACTGTAAAATAGTTCTGGAAACAGTGCCACGTGTCCAAAAATCTTTCACGTACTGTACTTTGCAGGCCTTCTTTTGCTATTCGAGACACAGCCACATGATTGCATTAATGTGCAAAATCCTGCAGAATTCCACATAGTGAAGAAAATCATAATAATCTTAAAATGTATCTGTGAGGATTTAATTGGCACTTTATAAATAAAATTGAATAGTGGAGTTTTAAAATGGTAAAGCAAAGAAACCTACTGAATGTTTTCAGATCACTCTGTCCTGGTTTAACTGAATTAGTGTGACTGAAAATATTCTGTAAATTAAAGAAAGAAATGGACACAAAATACTTTTAACACAAATGGTGTGCCTTTATAAATTTGCTAAACATCTTCAGTTTTAGTGGACTTCTTTCTCCCTCTTGATAAAGTATATTAAGTTAAGTTACTTTGTAGATTATTAATACAAAATCAACTAATAAATTATGGTACATTATAGGTTAAGCTATTCAGCAGGATATAAAGTCAAAATTTAAATGAGCTCCACTTTTACTAGCTGCAACATTATTAAAGTGATGAACACATTAATGCATCACTACTTATAATTCAGTAATATATATGATTCTGCATAATGAGTACTTACTTATTTTGATGCTGATACTTTTACTTCATTTTGAATGCAGGACTTTTACCATTTTCTTAAGTAAAATATCTGAATACTTCTTCCACCACCGATTTAAGCACAATTAAGTGACAGTTATAACCGTTACCATAATGTAAGATAGCAACCAGTTTGGTTGCTAAGAAGGCTAGCCTGCTTAGCAACCAGTCTCGCTTCACAACACGAGCGCCGATTTAACGTGGACCAATGAGGCAAGTATAAAAGTAAAAGTATATAAAAAGTTAACAAAGTGTAAGATTATGAAGTTTTGACCATTAAAACCAAGAAGAACTGCAGCAAAGAAGAAAACACAAGTCTCCTTTAAGAAAAGCGGAAGTGACTGGCACATGGCCGGACGTGACGTACGGACTCTCCGCTGCAAGTTAAATGGCAGCCTACAGATTGGCCACGCTTGTCTTGTAAATTGTGCTGTTTTTCATTATTTTTTATCAGCATACTCGCGACATCATATTAAAACATGTCCGGGCGACAAAACAACAAACTGCCGAACAATCTGCCACAGCTGCAGAATCTCATTAAAAGAGACCCGCAGTCATACGTAGAAGAGGTAAGTGTTGTTAGCCAAGATTGCTAAAGTTTTTAGCTAGTAGACCTGCTGTTGTTTGTGAGTTTAAGCATAAATGTACTGCAGTAATGAGTCACTAGTTGTTGTTCTTGTGCTTTCAACAGTTTCAGCAGCAGTACCGACACTACCAGTCCAATATACAGATCTTCAAACTGCAGCCTGACAAGCCGAACAAGGAGCTGGCAGATCTGGTCATGTTTCTAGCTCAGGTACTGTCAGTGGTGGAGGAAGTATACTTAAGTAAAAGTACCAATACTACACTGTGAAGATACTGTTTCAAGTAAAAGTCCTGCATTGAAAATGTTACTTAAGAAAAAGTATGTAGGTATGATCAGGAAAATGTATTAAGAAGTATTAAAAGTAAAAGTACTCAGTGCAGAAAAATATCCCCTGTGACCGTTATACTATAATATATAATATCATTAGATTATTATTACTCATGCAGTGATGTAAAAGCAGGATTTTACTTTTGCAGGTGGTTGAGGTGGAGCTAATTTTGAACTATTTTGTGCAGGACTGCTGCAACTAATGATTATTTTTATTATGGATTAATCAAATGATTATTTTTCCAGTAATCGATTGATTGGTTTGTTTGTAAAACTTCAGAAAAAAGTGAGAAATGCCGTCATATCGCCCAGAGCTCATAGTGACGCCTTCATAATGCTTGTTTTGTCCAACCAACAATCCAAACCTCAAAATTATCAAAAATACAAGAAAATTATTAAAATAATTAGAAGGAAAAGCAGCACATTTCAGAAGCTGGAACCATGACATGTTTATGCATGAAAAAATAAAAAATACAATTATCAGCTGATTAATCAAGTATTTTCAGTTGTACTTGTATAAACTGTTGGGTAGTTTAATGCATAACATCATAATTTATAAGCACTTTGTATGTTTTGTATCTAAAAATCTTAATTTGCAAAGTAAATAAAGCTGTCAGATAAGTGTAGTGGAGTAAAAAGTACAATATTTCCCTCTGAAATGTAGTGGAGTAGAAGTGGCATGAAAAGAAAAGACTAAAGTAACGTACCTCAAATTTGTACTTAAGTACAATACTTGTGTAAATGTACTTAGTTACATTCCACCACTGGGTACTCTGTGTGTTTAAGCCTGTATCCACCAGTGAGCCTGTGTATTTATGATCTGTAATGTGTTGTACCTTTCCACCTTCTATACGTTGCGTAGTTAATGTTCTTCTTGCCCTTCAGGTTGGTCACTGCTACCTGCAGCACCTGTCCACCTTTCCACAAGAGCTGTCTGAGTTATTGCTGAGTCACCACACAGTCCTAGAGCCAGACCTAAGAATGGTGAGAATATCTGTCAGCACAGGAGCTTCTTCTCTTATCAGTATTAAGTAACTGATCCTACTTGTTGCACACGAGTGTGTCGATATTAAAATGTTTTTTCTGTGTGTTTCCTGTCAGACCTTCTGCAAAGCGCTGATTCTTCTGAGGAATAAAGACCTGATCGACCCCTCTGGACTCCTGGAGCTCTTCTTTGAGCTGCTGCGATGTCACGACAAGCTCCTCAGAAAGGTCAGAGCAGTCATTGTAGTATTTACTTTTTGCCATGAAATTATAAGAACATATTGAAAAATTTTAATAGATTTTGCATAGTAAAGGTATTTTTAGTGTTTTATTACATACTTAAGTAGTTTCAAATTTAAGGAGAGGAACCCAGCTACTACCACAGTTTCACATAGAAGGTGAATTTGTGGACAATTTGTGTTATTTGCCTGTTAAAACCTCATTGTACCAAGCTAATTTCACCTTTTATAGTGCTGATTCAATAACTCCACACAATAGATTTGCTTTACTGGTGTTTTACATCTTTCTATATTCATATGTTGAATTGTTGTCTTTCTCCTGTTGTGGTCTTTTGTCATTTCCCTCATTTGCCTTTTCTCCCTCCACAGACGCTGTACACACACATTGTAGCAGATATCAAAAACATCAATGCTAAGCACAAAAACAACAAGGTTAACACAGTAAGTACACCTAGTGCTCGCACGTGTTACGTACTTCATGTTTGACTGTGTGTTGCAGCAGCTTGAAATAGCCGCCGCTCACCGTCCGTGTTGTAATGTTGTGCGTTTCAGTCGTTACAGAACTTCATGTACACCATGCTGAGAGACAGTAATCCCATAGCAGCAAAGATCTCTTTAGATGTAATGATGGAGCTGTACAAAAGGAACATATGGTGGGTTTTATTTGTACACTGGACTTTTTGAAATAAGATGTAGGACTCTTATTTTACAAGAAATTCTCATTATTTTTCACTGCTTTTGTTTGTGTCACAGGAACGATGCCAAAACAGTTAATGTCATTACAACAGCGTGCTTCTCCAAGGTGACAAAGGTACGTTTTTTTCACACTAAAAGCAATGCTTTTTCTTATTATATTGTATAAGTTGCAGCACCTCACATCCTCACCTGCCTCGCTCCCTGTTTAGATCCTTGTTGCGGGTCTTAAATTCTTTCTGGGCAAAGATGACGATGAGAAAAATGAGAGCGATTCAGAATCTGAGGCAAGTATCAAAGATGTAAAGTAGTTAGAGAGAGGATACTTTTCTCAGTCTAGGAGGGAGTGATTTTTTTGTATAATGCATAATAAGATATACGAATGTGGTTTAGATTTGTTGTGCTGTTTTTTTGTTAAGAATCGGTCGTATCTTTCAGACGGAGGGACCGTCAGTCCGAGACCTGAAGGTGAGATACTCCACCGGCAAGAAGACCACCAAAAACAAGAAGAAGATGGAAAAGGCGATGAAAGTCCTCAAGGTACCACCGTTGTAACTACTGCAGAGGTGTGACTCACATTGTTACATTTGTCTTCAAATGAATTGAGCTCATTGTTTTCATTCTTTGGGCAGAAACACAAGAAAAAGAGGAAAGCAGAAGTGTTCAATTTCTCTGCTATTCACCTAATTCATGATCCTCAAGGTAGGTTCACCACAACACCACAACGACTGTGGCACAAAGAATTTGTCTCAGGTCATTTGTGCTACAAGTGTAAGTGTAATCCATCAAATACCTCTTTTTATTAAGATTTCTCAGAGAAACTCTTGAAGCAGTTGGAAGACTCGAAAGAGCGCTTCGAGGTGAAGATTATGATGATGGAGCTCATATCCAGACTGGTTGGAATCCATGAGGTAAGTGAC
This sequence comes from Oplegnathus fasciatus, assembly GCA_003416845.1. NCBI lineage: Eukaryota > Metazoa > Chordata > Actinopteri > Centrarchiformes > Oplegnathidae > Oplegnathus > Oplegnathus fasciatus. Next base: position 312,028 of record NTHP01000331.1, read on the forward strand.
GTTGCTCTCATCAGCTAGTTTGTACTTGCCTTTTTAGCGTGATGGCAGATGACTTAGAACTGGCCCTCGTGAATATTGGTGACTCTATAAAGCATCTTATCCCGGTTAACATATTCAAAGACCAAGGCAGTAGGTTATTCCTAATAAGAGTTGTTGTTGCGTTTATGCAGCAGTTTTTAAATAATTGTTGTTAAGCCTGTGACTTGTGAAATGGGATATTTACAAGTTATTTAAAGTGGCTTTAATCAGTATTTTTATATTAACAATCACCTGACTACTGGTATATGAAAGAGAATTATAAGGGAGAGAATTATCACCCAACTCTGCTCCCCTCAACTCTATTTTTATAGCAATTTTCAGCTCATTGTTTTGGTTTTCTGGCCCCCAACCGTACTGTTTTGGTTCACTCTCACTGCTCTCATTGCTTCTTTTCGGCAGACCGCTTTAAAAAACCACTGCACGCCACCTACTCAGCACCAAACAACAGACAGACAAAGTTAGCAACAAGCTGGTGAACATAGTGGAGCATTTAGCAGCTAAAGAGCCAGATATTTCCCTCAGGAGTTGGTGGAGACCAAAACAGAGCTAAAAGGAGAGAAAATATTGAAGTTACATTCATCAGGTGGCCAGAAATACGACTTCAAACGAATGATAATGTTGCTTTGTATTTGCTGGATGCGTAAATAAGGAACTATTTGTCTGTTGAGCAGTTCTTATTGTACTGGCTTATGGAAGTCATGCCTTGGACTCTGCATATATTTAATATAAGCATGAATAAGATATCTTATACTAATACTTTGTTCTTTTCCAGCTCTTTCTCTTCAATTTTTATCCCTTTGTCCAGAGGTTTCTGCAGCCCCATCAAAGAGGTAAAAAATAACTCGCAGCTAAGTAAATGAAAGTTGTTTGACCTCTGTGGGAAAGACATTTTAAACAACCTGTTGTCTTTCTAGAGGTGACAAAGATTCTCCTGTGTGCTGCCCAGGCTTCCCATCAACTCGTCCCACCAGAGGTACATTAAGATCTACAGATTTATTATGTTAGCTAACACACGTGGACTGAACACGGGGATTCCAGTGTAACACTTTTTGTACATTCCCACTTGTGCAGATCATCGAACCTGTAATCATGACCATCGCCAACAACTTTGTGACAGACAGAAACTCTGGGGAGGTCATGACTGTGGGGTAAGTAGCAGCCTTCCTACTTTCTGGTTTCAGTTATCCAAAGTTTGTGTGGATTAAAAATGTTTGAACCAAAAATACAAATCCATACAGTTCTTTTGTAACCACCATGCCAAGTATTACTTATATAGTAAATTTGACCCCTTCTTGTACTCAAGTATCAATGCCATCAAGGAAGTGACGGCCCGCTGTCCGCTCGCCATCACTGAAGACTTGCTGCAGGACCTGGCCCAGTACAAGACCCACAAAGACAAGAGTGAGTGTCTGCCAGGCTGTATTTTTTTGCCACTGTACTTTTGTCACAATTCTGACTGCACTAATTAAAGGAGGTGTACATGCATGTTGACCCACAAAACAACATGTTTCTGTCTGTATTTGCCTCAGATGTGATGATGTCTGCCAGAGGACTGATCCAGCTGTTCAGGAGTCTTAATCCACAGATGTTGCACAAGAAGGACAGGGTGAGAAAACTGTGAACTGTGTGTGAAATTTTACTGAAAACAACACCACATACTTTGTATAGTAAACCGTACGAGAAAAAGACAATTACTTAATATATGATGAGTCATTTATACATTAAAAAATCATATTGCCTGAGAATCGTCCTTTTAAAATGAGTTACAATCCCTCAATGTACTGTTTTTTTTGTACATGGTCCTTTGTTGTTGAGAGTGTGATGTAGAAAGGGGTCCTAATACATTTATATTAAAATGTAAGTAATTGTAAACCCTGCCACTTGTTGTCCAGGGGAGACCCACAGAGGCGTCAGCAGAGGCCAAGATCAAAGACTATGGTGAGCTTGAGGCTAAAGACTACATCCCTGGAGCTGAAGTCCTAGAGGTGGACGAGGAGAAGAAAGAGGGAGAGGAGGACGAAGGTGAGCAGCTATTGTATTATTGAATCCGTAGGATGGGATTTCAGTGGCTGAATTGATCTGTAAAACAGAATCCAGTTTCATACAGCACTTTGACAGGGATGATAGACGATCAATATCAGGCTAATGTGAGTATTTCTCCTTACTGTACAACAGACGGCTGGGAGAGTGCCAGCATTAGTGATGACGATGAAGATGGGGAGTGGGTGGACGTTCACCACTCGTCTGACGAAGACACAGGAGAAGTGGTGAGCATAAAATTGCATGGCTCATTAAATAGCTGATGGTTAATCATGAATTGTTTTAATGTCAGAGTTACCTGTGTCTGTGTAAGGCGGAGAAGCTTCGCAGTATGCCGGTCGAGGAAAGGAAAGCCAAAGCAGCGGCGGTCAGCGGCAGCAGGCTCCTCACTCAAGATGACTTCAAGAAGATCCGTCTGGTCCAGATGGCCAAGGAGGTCAACGCTGCACCGGGCAAGGGCCAGAAGAGGAAAAATGTGGACAGTGACGACGAGGGTGACAGGTTAGAAAGCTATTTGAACCTAGAGCTTAAAGCAGTGCATCATTTACAAAAAGGAATTTGTCTTCAATCACTGTTTAGTTTAGTTTGTTGATAAAGACAGACGATCATACTGAGGTGTTTGTATCTTTTTTTNTTTTTTCCAAATCTTTCAGAGGGGAGCTGCTGACCTTGAGGAATATTGAGAAACTGCATAAGAAACCCAAAGCAGACAAGGAAACGCGCCTGGCAACAGCAATGGTAAAACCTTTACACTAACTATAGGGTGATTTGAACTATTCTTACTTGTCTAGTGGAATCATGTTTGCTTAACGCGGCTGAAACACTGGTGACTCTGGAAAGTAATTCATGGGCAGTTTGTCATACTGTGACAGTAAGTAATGATGTGTAGGGCTGCTTAGTTATTAACCTGACTATTATTTTCTCAGTTAGTCATTCTATAAAATGTCAGAAAATTGTAAAAAAATAAAATAATAATCCAATGCAAATCACATATTCCTAAAGCCCATATGATATTCAAATGACTTGTCTGAATAACAGTCCAAAAACCAATGCACTTCATTGTACTATCATTGATGACTAAGAAAACCAGCAAATATTCACATTTGAGAAGCAGGAACCAGATCATTTTTTAGCATTTTTGATTATTAAAATACTTAATTCACTCGATCAACCAACTAACTAATCGACTAATCATTTCAGCTCTAATGATGCGTTTGTTTTTCTAGGCGGGACGGACCGACCGGAAGGAGTTTGTCAAGAAGCGGACCAAGCTGAACCCACATGCCAGCACCAGCAACAAGGAGAAGAGGAGGACGAAGAACTTCATGATGATGAGACACAGTCAGAACGTCCGAACCAAAGGCAAACGCTCCTTCAGAGAGAAACAGGTAAGTCACACCTGTCAGAACGAGCTGCTGTATTCGACTGTGGATTCCTTGATTTTTATTGAATTTAAAGACTGAACTGAAAATATTTTGTTTTTCTCATCCAGCTTGCTCTACGAGATGCACTCCTGAAAAAGAGGAAGCAGCACAAGTAGGACACGTGGACGCAACGTTATATTTGCCTGATCTTTGACTATGTCTAATAATATTGTACACCCTTCAAGAAGCCTGTAAAACCTGGTTTATTGATGTATTATTTTCAGCAAATGAATGCATACATTTCCACTGTTCTGAAATAAACAATCTTTGATAATTGTGTGCAGGTTTCTGTATGGGTGTAGATCTGTGTTTTGGTCTGTTTATGCTGCAGCTCTTACCCCCTCCCATAGAAGCTGACTGATTCCTTCCAGCTCATAAATGGCCTCCCACTACTCACAGTTCAAATGACACAGATACATAATTTTCTTGTAATTTAAAGTACAATGATCTAGGTGTTATTTTGGACATATTTAGTTTCCCTTTATAAAGTTAAATAGACACATCTGATCCCCTAAAAAGAAAAGTATTATATATATATATATATATATATAGATGTGTAAAACTCACCATTTTTAAGATTTACACTACACTGCTGTGGTGACAGTTTCTAGCAGATTGTGATATTTCAGGCATCTCTGTTTTATGTCTATGGGCCTGGACCTCATCTGTAGTATTTTATGGTTTTAATATATTTTAGATTTCCTCCACAATGTGTGAGTATAAAACCTTTACACATTAATAACCTGTTTTAAATATATCTCTGCTTGGTGCTTGCAAGGCACAGCAGGAATATGCAGATGCTGTAGTGATGTACAGTAAACAAGTCATTCGGGATGTGAAGGTGTTGTTAATGTATAATTTTAGGACAAATTTAATTGGCCTATATAGTTGTATAACCATTGTAATTACAGTAACATGTCCTCATGTTGCACATTACTCTCAAGTTTAGTGCCTTATTTTGAACGCGTCAGTGTTATATACTTACATTCAGAGAGACAGAAGACCAAATAAGACAAAGTTAACTCAATCTGAAGTATAGTGCTATTTGAAACTAAGACATTATTTATGTGTCTGTCTGCCATAACTGTGTGTTTTTACAGAATTTGTACCTGCAGACTCTTTGTGGAGATGTTTCAGATCAAATAAACTGAAGTTAAAATTAAAACATGATGTGATGTGTAAATGACACTGACATTCTCAGAGATCTCACACTCCTATTTTAGTTTTGGTTGTGGACATGGTATATTACCTGGGCCCTTCTTAACATTACTGCATGCCCTCTGTGTGAATATATTAGAAAGTGTGTTTTTCAAGCTGTCAGAAACAAAACAAGTGACTATCTTAAAACTGGCCACTTTTAATTAGCATTAGGAGCTTCTAATGAGCTTTAAATCATGGTCATTCAGGTAATGCCTTAAAACTACAATACCCATGAAGCACCTGGAATGACAACAAACGTGCTAATGCCAAACATTCCGCTCAATGAAGCCGGCATTTTAATTCTTGCTGCGACATGAGGTATCTAAATTAAATATTTTTGACTTAATGTAACGACTATCAAATATTTTATAGTAATATATACAATTATATGTTTAGTGTTTTAGCTAAATTCCGGGTTAAATCCTTTCCGTTCCCTGCCAGCTAGCATTAGCTCTCGCGCGGATGCTAGTCTGCCTGCTAGTTTCTGTTAGCAAACAAGCTAAGTGTTAACGTTAATCTTGTAACTGTTAGTCTGGAGAGATTTATCATGCTGTTTAGAGTCGTGTCGTTTTATTTTATCTGGTTTCAGAGAGAGAGAAACGTTAGAAATACGACGTTAACACTGAATGCGACAATATAAACTACACATAATAACTCGTGCTCGTCTAACTGTTGTGTTTGATGTTGCAGATTTTATCTCAGCTTTTGTCAACTATTATGCCTGATGTTATGTGCTAACATAGCTGACATTAATATGAGTATTTCCTGGTATAGCACTCCAAAAAGTATCGACACGTTAAATATAATTTTAGCTGACATCTGAAGGTGCTAGCTGTCGTTTACACTGAACAGATATGTGTGATATTTGCAGTATAGCTGCTGGTAACTTGAATTAAACATTTGCATCCCTTACATCTTCTCTTGGTAAGTTATTATCCAGGAGTATCTGTTAAAGCCTCACCTCATAGTATATGTTGGGCATGTACAAGAATAAGTAGCCTGCACACTTCTATACTTGAGTAAATAATATGTTTGGTGCACAGTAGGATTAGATTCACTACTTTCAGACAGCAAGCAGTATCTACTACAGGTATAGATAGGTGCACAACAAGCCTGTGAGCCGCTTATGTGATTTGATTAACAAAGGCTTTAGTTTAGGGAAGATCAAATAGTAAAAAGTGCATGTGTAACATGTAATCAGAAGAATGACTATTCAAAAGGTTAAATAAATGTAAAATATGTCCACCTGACTGCATAACATGACATTTATCGCTCTTTTTCACAAGCTGCCTCACCCTCAATCTCTTAAAAGGCGGTGAGGGAAATATAGCCAGTGTGCACAGGAAGCAGGCTCATTAGTGGGGTAATAATAACTCTACTGTCACAATACTCTGATCAAAGGACAAACCATGATAGCACAGTATTTGGCTGCTTGTGTAGCTGCTGTGTGCTCTTAGGCAAGTGGGTGAAGTAATTTGAAATGACAGCAGTAGGTTTTCATAAGTGCACACCTGTGTTCTGTGTATCTTTTTGTACCTAATGTTGTATGCTGGTTTCTTAGTGCAAGTCCCTTTTGTATGGTGGACAAAGATGCATAGAAAAAATATGTATGACTATAAAAAGAGGTTGCTGCTGGCACATATTGTTTGTACTCGGTGGAGTAGTTGTGCAATACATCTCTGTTGTTAAATTATTGACTGTCTCACTCCTCATAAATAATACAACGTGATGATGTTACCATCTTAAGGCTGTTAAAGTGTGCCAACTGATCCTGAATCTGCCTTTGAATGAAGTGGATATTACTAGGGCTGCAACCAACGATTATTTTCATTATCGATTAATCTGTTGATTATTTTCTCGATTCATCGATTAGTTGTTTGGTCCATAAGATGTCAGAAAATGATGAAAAATGTTGATCACTGTTTCCGAAAGCCCAAAGTGACGTCCTCAAATGTCTTGTTTTGTCCACAACCTAAAAATATTCAGTTTACTGTCATAGAGGACTAAAGAAACCAGAAAATTCACATTTTGAGAAGCTGAACTCAGAGAATTTGGACACTTTTTCTTAAAAAATGACTCAAAACGATTAATTGACTATCAAAATAGTTGGCTTATAATTTAATAGTTGACAACTAATCGCCTAATTGTTGCAGCTCTAGATATTACAACGTCTCCGCATGGGTTGAGAAACTAAACCATTTCAAAGATGAAGCCTGTACTGAAACCTACAAAGTAGAGCAGAAGTGGAGCGAGCCTTTGATCACTAGTGCATATGATGGGACTTGATGTTTCTGCTCTTATAGCTGAGAGGACTAGCGATGAGGGGGCGATACACTGAGTCTATTCAGTGTCAGAGACATAGCTTAAAAGAGACAGTGCATCATCTGTAAGGTGTGGGTGGAGATTTGCCCTCTGGCTGTCTGCTCTCAGTTTCTCTGTGACATATCAACTGTGGAGATTTTTCATCAGATTCAGCAATAGGTAGGAATTGTTATGGGTTTGATTGCACGGTATTTTCTTCGTGGTGTGCCGTGTTAGCTTGGAGGAATCTGCTTGCTATTTGTCTCGAGTCTCTGCTGAATGAGTAAAGGGGAAGTGACACTGAAATGGAGAGGAATAGTGACCAAACTTGCTCAGCTGGCAGGCAATGTCCCCCACCTCTAATTTCCCTTTGGTTTCCTCCCTTGAAGCCCGTAGAATATTATTTGCTCTGAGATGCGGTTTCTGTTTCATGCTGAAAGTTATTCTTACATGATGCAGTCAGTGGCAGAGAAAATTTGGCCTGCGTGTTATCACTAAGGTTGGGCAAATATTCTGTTATTTACTATCATTTACAGCCTCTCCATATAATTATATTCGGTCAAACAGAGCTACAACTAATGATTTACTTCTTTTATCAATAAATGTGTTGATTTTTTTTTCAATTCCTCAGTTGTTTGTTGTCTTCAGATTTCTTGTTTTTGTGGCCAACAGTCCAAAACCCAAAATATCAAATCAACAATGATATAAAACTAAGAAAAGAAGCAGGTCTTCACATTTGAGATGCAGGAACCAGAGAATCATTGTCATTTTCGCTTAAAAAAAGACTGAAATGATGAATTGAACTTCACAGTTGTTGCTGATAAATTTTCTGTTGATTCTGTGGATTAATCAGCTAATCGTTTAAATTTGACCAAAGTTTGTCAGTGAGTGAGATCCATTTTGAACATTATTTCTAAAAAAAACCCATTTGACTCAATGGGATGAACATGAATGTAACTCTCTACCATATGATTAAGAATACTTAAGTAACTATTGAAATATTATTTTTGTCCATATCTACCCCTGCTTGCCACTGTCTTTACAACATCTCCTCTCTTATAGGTGTTGTTTCCTGTAGCCAGCTATGGCACCAGGAGATGTGGTGCCAGACCATGCCAAGCAGCTGAAGTCCAAGGAGAAACGGCCTGGAAACAGAGCCTCGAAAGCAGACTGTGAGCCTGATGGGTCCTTCATCTTTGAGGCTCATGAGGCTTGGAAGGACTTCCATAACTCCCTCAGGCATTTCTACGAAGTAGGAGAGCTCTGTGACGTCACGCTGAAGGTAGGTCACTCTGTCCAGAATAAGCGGTTATTAATACTGTATGCAGACGTGCCTTGTTGTTTTTTAAACATGTATTTTGTGTCTCTTTTTGTAGGTTGGCAGTAGGTTGATACCATGCCACAAGCTAGTGCTGGCTTGTGTGATCCCTTACTTCAGGTATGTTCCATTTTTAAGTTTTATTTTTTGAACTAGGCCTATAATAGAACTTTTCAGTACAGCACAGACAGATAAGAGGTTATTTTTCTTACTAGTAAACACTAAATCTCTACAATGATTTAATGGAACCTGTTGGTCTATAGTTGTTTTCTTAAAGCCAAATATGACATGCCAGATACACTTTGTGCTCTTAATTTGAACAGAATTTTGTCGTTTATGTTTGGATCACTTATATAAAGATGCTTAGATAAAAACATGGTGTTCCCTCTTGTATATTAACATCTGGAAAAAAGAACATACAGTACATAAGATAGGCCTGCATGATAATTTGAGCATATGCTGTTTGAAGAAAAAACAACTTTAGTAGTAATATAAAATATGAGAATTTGCTTTAAAACATCATGACATTTCAATGTCAACTAAAATGTAATGATTGTGACAGCCCTAATGAATGTCAATATAGTAAAGTATTACTACACTTTAAGTTGGGGTAGAAGTATATGTACTGTATGGGCCTGCATACTTAATGAAAGGAAACCAGTGGAGTAGTCCCTTGAAGACTGCAGGACGAAACATATTTTTATATATTTAATGTTTTTTGCAGAAGACAAAGCTTTGTGGAAGGTGTCTGTTCTTGTGTAAGTGTCTATTTCTTCCCTCAGGGCCATGTTCCTGTCAGAGATGTCCGAGGCTAAGCAGGAACTGATAGAGATCAAGGACTTTGATGGTGATGCCATCCAGGACCTGGTGCATTTTGCGTACTCCTCCAAACTCACATTAACTGTGGACAATGTCCAGCCACTGCTTTATGCTGCCTGCATCCTTCAGGTAAAGAAACACAAATACAACCAACAAACAGTGCAGGCATTTTGTTCTCCTTATTTTACATGAACTAAAGGGTTCTGCATTTCCCTCACTACTTTCATCACTACACACAACAGAATTCTGTGTAATACATTAATATAATCTGTAAAATTGCTCTATAACTGCCTGAATCTATTAGGTGGAGTTGGTGGCGAGAGCCTGCTGTGAGTACATGAAGGCCCACTTTCACCCCACCAACTGCCTGGCAGTTCGTACCTTTGCTGAGAGTCACAATCGCGTAGACCTGATGGACATGGCGGACCGCTATGCCTGTGAGCACTTCACTGAGGTAGTGGAGTGTGAGGACTTTACATGCGTGTCTCCCCAGCACTTGCGCACGTTATTGTCCTCCAGCGAGCTCAATATCCACTCAGAGACCCAGGTGTACAATGCAGCAGTGAAATGGCTGAAAGCAAACCCACAGCACCACGAGGCCTGGCTGGACCAGATCATGTCTCAGGTTAGAGCGTGCATAGCTTCAATCAGAAGGGTTTGGTTGATTTTACATAAATAAGTGATCCATATTCCTGAAATTAATGTCTCCAAATGTTATGTATTTGTGTCTGGATGAACCTCTGTATGTGTTCTAGTAAAGTTAGACTTTATAACCTATTTTACTGGTTACCTGAAGGTTGAGCTACATAACTGTGAAATTAGTGTTACATATATGTTCACAGCTTTATGTAATCACTTTTACAACCACAATACAGTGTGTATGCTGGTCTGTCCTTCAGGTGCGCCTCCCCCTGCTCCCTGTAGAGTTCCTGACTGGAACAGTAGCTAAGGACGAGATGATCAAAGGTAACCTGAGTTGTCGCGACCTGATGGATGAAGCCAGGAACTACCACCTGCACCTCAGCAACAAAGTGGTGCTGGACTTTGAGTATTCAGTCCGTACCATACCCCGGAAACACACTGCAGGTAGTACTTATATGGTGGGGTTTGGCTCTGAACATGTAACTGCTGATTTTATGGAATTTGTAGTAACATTCAGCACTTTTTCTTATCATATTTTCGTAATATACAGCTACATTGTTGTTACAGCCTTAGTCTCGTCTTCATAACATAAGCAAATCTACAAAAATGTACAACTTCTTTGTCATATAATTATATAGTTTGTCATATTTGCTTTGTATATTTTTCATTTTTTTAAAATGTGTTTATTCAGAGGTTCTGTGAGCATAAAGTATGGCATGTGTTCTTGCACTTTCCGACTGTTTCTTCAGGGGTGTTGTTCTGTGTGGGTGGCCGAGGGGGTTCTGGTGACCCATTTCGCAGCATCGAGTGCTACTCCATCACTAAGAACAGCTGGTTCTTTGGCCCTGAAATGAACAGCAGACGGCGTCACGTGGGTGTTATATCTGTAGGAGGTAAGAGGGGTTATATATAATGACACTACAGAAAGTAAAAGACGGGCCATGGAAAGATGTACAGTTGGAAATGTTTAGCAGAGGAAACATGACATATAATATACACTTTGCCAGTTTATTAGGTACACCTAGCTAAAACTAATACAGTCTAATGCAACAGTCCTGCAATAAATTCTACCTTCATGAAGGTTATAATGTACATTTTTTGTTGAAACTGTTTTAGAGTGGTGTTGAATCAACTTTATGATAATTTTGGAGGCTGCCGTTTGTGGTGCTGTATGCATTACACAGAGAGGTGTTTCTGTTATTTACATAAACTGGCAACTGAGTGTATATTATAAAGACATTTTCTACAAACACAATACCCAAATATTTTTGATAAGATCATTTAGAAAATTAAATATTTGGAGTACAGATTCACTTCAAAGTGAATACAGTATACAGTATCCATATATCATGTGTATATATGAATACAGTATTGTAACATACCAGCTGAAAACACACTGCATATCTTATATAGAATATGACTTGTCACCAGTCAAAAAAGGCCCTAATTACTTTGTTTTCACAGTATCAAAAATCACTGAAGTCAGGTCACGTGATCATAAAGACTCAACTTTATATCTGATTAATGTTGGTTTCCTTAGGCAAGGTTTATGCTGTTGGGGGCCATGACGGTAACGAACACTTAGGCAACATGGAGATGTTTGACCCCCTCACCAACAAGTGGATGATGAAGGCCTCCATGAACACCAAGAGGTACGCAGACACTGAAATATACTCAATGTGGATGACACTTTCTTCTTTGGCTTGCATTCTGGGAGTGTGTGCTATCACACAAATGTGGCTGAGTTAAAATGCTGCTTTTCCACTCTTTCTAGCCCGTGCTTTTCACACACAAAAATGTTTATTTTCAAAAAACACTCTCCAGACAGGATGGATGTGAAAATGTCAATGTTGGTTTGTAGTGTGGCTGAGAGTTTTACATGTTTTACAGTTTTACAACATCAGCTTCTAGTATGGTCTCTCATTTTGAGCTTCATTGTCACAACAAGCTTCTACAATAAGGAATAATTCCTACGCTAGTTAAATTGAGATGTTTCAATTTTCCGCCTTAAAAATGGCACTATTTGACTGCTAGCTCCATTGTTGCTATTGAAAATCTTAACACACAATGCAGAGCAGCAGTGCAGCTCACCAAAATTTACCAGAGCCAGTAGGATTATCTGGGGGGCCAAATCCACTAAGCTGGACAAAGTAATTTGAAATATGGAATGTGATGATTATACAGAAAGCCTTGAAATCATTCATACTGTTCTTTACACTCTGGTAGATGTTAGCTTTAGAGTTTAAAACTCTGAACACTGAATACTGCTTTGAGCAAGTACGTATGTGTTTCTCAGGAGGGGTATAGCCCTGGCAGCTCTTGGTGGTCCTATCTATGCTATCGGAGGTCTGGATGACAACTCCTGCTTCAACGATGTCGAGCGTTACGACATCGAAAGCGACTGCTGGAGCGCCGTGGCTCCGATGAACACACCCAGAGGAGGAGTGGGGTCTGTGGCACTGGGGGTAAGACTGTAGAGGAAGAGTTGTGACTGATACACGATATCTACTCTGGACTTCACTCTTCTCCTTCACCTCTCCTTGCCAGAGTTTCGTGTACGCAGTGGGAGGCAATGATGGCGTGGCGTCACTGTCCAGCGTGGAGCGGTTTAACCCACACCTCAACAAGTGGACAGAGGTCAGCGAGATGGGCCAGCGGCGGGCTGGAAATGGAGTCAGCAAACTCAATGGCTGCCTCTATGTAGTAGGTGAGAGGAATAAATAAACTAAGATGGATTCCAAACAACCGTAATATTGATGTCTTCAGATCGGATCACTTGGACAGCCAGATATTGTTAGATGTAACATATTCAGTAGCTCCAAGATGTGTTTTGTCCACATTTGCTTGTACTGCAGTTGACACAGCTTGTCATTATTTTACCGGTGTATGTGGGATCTTTTTTTTTTTCTTGATACACCCAGGTCACAGGCCTCCTAAATACACGCCCTGCAATGTTATACACAAATGTGTGAATCAGGAAAGACAAAAGTTCATGTTTTTTAAAGCTACCTGGTAACTGATTTACAGAAGTGTAAGGATGAGACTTTTATTGTACCACTTGAATTTGAAGAGTCATTCAACTTCTGTTGTGGCATTTTGCTTAGTCAATAGCTGTGGCTTAGTATGTATGCATGTAATGTTCTTATCTTGTGCCTGCTCTATCAGCAAAATCCTACTCAAATCAACAGTTAGCAGTCGTTCCACCTGTAACACACATAACACCTAACCGTGTTATGTGCCAGGTTACATGTGTCTTTATTATTTCATGTGAAGTAATATCCTGTTTGACCCTTGAGTTTTTTTCACAAAACCATCAGCAGTAATCCTAAGAGATACATTTCTTGTGATTTTTAATAATTGTCTGTCTTGTCTGTTCTTAAGGTGGTTTTGATGACAATTCACCCCTGAGCTCCGTAGAGCGCTTTGACCCACGAATGCACCGCTGGGAGTACGTGTCTGAGCTGACCACCCCCCGTGGGGGAGTCGGGGTTGCCACTGTAATGGGAAGAGTGTTCGCAGTCGGGGGTCACAATGGGAACATCTACCTGAACACAGTGGAGGCTTTTGAGCCTCGAATGAACAGGTGAGGAGGAGATGAATAGGTGTGATGTGTTTCTGCGATATCGAGGTGGGATTTCAGATGATTTAATAGCCGTTTTTCATAGTAGGAAGCTTCTGTGGTGAGAATCCATTAGGATAATAAACTGTAGGTGGTTTCCTAAATCAGGTCCATGCGTTCCCCCCATTTGGGGGAATATCTGAAAAAGATGCAAAACATGTGATACTGTAAGGAAACTGCTTGTCTAATATTCAGTTCAATTCGAAATACTTAATTCGTCCCTCAAGGGGCAATTTCAGGCAAGTGAGTTTGCAAACGCACAGACACACAAACAGTTATTTCACATATATAAGAACGATCTAAAATGACAAAATATGATAATGTAATTTGGCAGCGGCCAACAATATCCAACACCACGAGGGTACATTTAAGAATCTCTAAACAAGGCAAAATTACCCTCTCATGAACTGCAACTGTTTACAAGTCTAATTGCTTACATGCAATCTAAAAAGCATTTCTGATGGCTTTAGCTTAAAGTAGTCATAGAGGACACGTGTGGGGTCATTGATAGTTTTATGTGCCTTTTTGAGGACTTGTTCAGTATTAAGCTGCACAAGGGATCTCTGTGTTTTGCCAACAATTTAAGAGCTGAGCTTTAACAACACCTCACATTAAGTTCTTGTTAGATGTTAAAGTGGCTGAGGGAGACCAATGCATGAAATATAAGAAAACACAAGAAACTTTGCAACACAGTTGATTTAGAAACAAAAAAACAGAAAATACGAACAAATAACAAACCCTAAAGAAGTTAAATATCGCTGTGTAGTCTTTCTTAAATAATATCTGAATTATGTTACCCGAGCGTTAAAACTGAATAAAACTCACTGGTACCCTGGACAACATTTGAAGATTGTGTGACTAGTCTTTCATGATACTAACATGTTATATACTTGAATAATTTAATTGAAATAATTTTAACTATGCAGTTACAGGCCAGCTCAAAAGTAGTGTTGTTATTGTTTAAGAGTGCTACTGTGCCTTCTTCTTCTTATTCCACTGTGATTTGTATCTGTTTGCTGTTCAGATGGGAGCTGGTGGGTTCGGTGTCTCACTGCCGTGCCGGAGCCGGAGTGGCTGTCTGTTCGTCTCACGTCAGCCAGATCAGGGATGTCGGCCAGGGCTCCAGCAACGTGGCCAACTGCATGTGACCGCCAACCCCACTTATTACCAGGTGACTGACTGCCAGGCCACCATCAGATCTGATCACTGCACAAGCACACAACACAAAGCACACAGACGGTGATGGAGTGATTTCACCCAGCAACTTCATCACTGTCTGAACGTCAGCCTAAACCAGATTAAAGCTGATGTTCACTTTGCGCACAGTGATTGAGGAACATTCTGGAGATTTTACTGACTTGAAGTGCACATCTGACAAATCTGAAGTCTTCTCGGACAAAATGACACATTCAAGACATTTTTCTTGACTCCTGCTGGTGTTATTTGCAATCAGTGATGTAGTATTTTGTACTGTATTTTCTTCTGTTTGACTGCCTTGACTTAGTTTTGACTTTTTTTTAAGGGAAAATAGTAGCTGAGCATTGTATTTAATACTAATGTCTGGAGAATGAGAGGTGAGTTTGGGTTCAGACCTATTAGGTTAACTGCACATTATGAAGGTGAGTGGGCCAGTATAAAAGCATTTTTTAAAGGTCTCCTCTTTAAGACTTTCTCTGGTTTACTCTTTGGCTCTGCGGTTGTCTTCATTATCTAGAGAGATGTGATCATACTGGATGCAACTCCTTGTTTGCAGTGCAGCGTGTGCAGTTAAAACACATTTTCCTCAGTCAACCTGAAATAAGATGTGAAGATGTCAAATACATTTCCAAGATTCCTGTGATCTCACGCCAGGTTAAGTGAAAGCATCTGTTAGAGCAGTCTGACTTTTTAAAGGTGCTTTTCAGAATCATTCTATCAGCAGTTCAAACTGCAGTAAGCTGCATCATATCCCGGCAGTTCTAGCTTTTAGGGATTTGCCTGTAATTGTGTGCGAACAATCATTTAAGGCTGATTGGGACAAATCAGTCACTGGTGAGGAGGTGACACGTCCAAGGAATTTAACTGCTGCAAGTGCCAAACACACAAAAAAAGTGCGTTCTAGGAAGCTATAGATGCAAATCTGGTTCAACCGCCTGCTGAATCCTGAGTCGCCACCTTTACCTCGACCTCAGAATTGAGAAAAGGTTTGATGACTATGAGAGTCGAGGACCGATCAGAGCAATACGGTGCACCTCTCCACTTCTTTTTTCAGTTTTACATTGTTGTATAGAGAGCTGTTCAAACTGACAGGGACAGATTTTCAAATTCAAGATTTGTGTTTGACGATAGCTGGACTGTCAGAAATCCTAATCAGAGTGCTTTCAGGTGAGATTCAGCTGAGGTTTGTCTCTGCAGATGGTTACGTTATATTTTAATATATGGACATTTTGTATAATAAGATAGGTGTATCTTTGGTATTATTCTTTACTACACTATCTAATCCATTGCTGTGCACTATTTTCTTAGAATAGATGTGAAGTCTGAGTATATTTTTGTCCTAAATGGAGAATTTCATGTTATTCATGTTTATAAGTTTGAAGATGTTTATTTAACACTCTTGTCTATTTCTGCCGTATCTAAGAAAAATGTAATAATTTCTGGCAACAGTTTTGTTTTTCAGAATAGGCTGACAGAGCTTAAAACAGACTATATATACAGTTTATACTAGAAATACACATATTATTGCACAGTTTGTGTCCTGCCGGTATTAATACTAGTGCATATTATCAACAATATATTATCAATATTGTTGCCAACTTTGTTATTAAATGAGCCAGATACTGAGTCTTTTGTAAACTTTACTGTACTTTGTGTTCTTCCTCCTCTTGACTGCTTCCATCTTTTGCTTTTTGTTTACATGGTATTGATATAAATTGGTACAATAAAGTTATGTGTAAAGTTCATTGGTGGGATTCCTCTTTTTTTTTTTTCTTTCCCCTTAACACTCTAGGAAATTTTGCCTTCCAGTCTGGACTGGGTCCCAAAAAAACCCTTTAACAATCAAGTTTATGGTAATACCCTTTTATACAATGAACTGTCACATATTCACATCAGACTGCTCTAAACTAAAGAGTTTGTTACTTTCATGGTTCATTTTTGTGCACCTGACCACTCTTGGGTGTGCGTGTTTTCTTCTCAATGAAGAATCATAAAATTATACTTTTCTGGAAAGTAGGCCATTTCATACGTTCAAGTCAGATTGATAACTGAGTTTTCCTGATTCTGATCTATCTGCTGAGCAATATAAAATGTAAAGGAGAATCTGATTTTAAATTTAGTGTTTATTGTTTTGTAACACCCCATTAAACCAAGTTAAAAAGTAACAATTCGAGGCAGATGTTTGGCAGTATAAAGTTTATTGACAGCTGACATGTGGTTTTTATAAACTGTGTCTTCTGGACTTTGTGGTTTCACTGTGTCAAATGTGATGTGCGCACTCCTATAATCACTGTGTCATTAAGGTTATTAGAGATGCCTGAAGCTCCTGTTTCACAAATTGTTTACATGCCCTGGTTGTTTGTGACGTTCAAGAAACAAATTGTATGACCTCTTGTGTGTTTGCTTTATCATTACGTACTGATAACTGAGCTCTACACAGCTCACAACTCAACATTTTCAACAATTATTATTCAGTACCAAGAATGAAATGACACGCAAAAATTGCGTTAAATTAAATATGTCTATATTTCTTTATAAAACACATTCAGTCACAAGTAAACTCAAAGTGTTTTATATGAAAATGCATTCAGCAAGAAGTAACCTGTAGAAGAAAATAAATCTTTGTTAAAATATAAACATTACAAAAAGCTTTTTTTAACCATAAAAAAGGCAATTTTGCATTGTCAAATCAAATAGTTTATTATTGGTAATTGTTGTTTTTGGCTCTATGAAATTCAAATGTTTGAGCCTTAATATTGCACATTGTGGAATCAAAATGGCCAACTTTGTTTTTAATTGTTTGTTGTTAAAGTTTTATTCAGTAGCAAACTACCGCAGGTTGTAATGTAGAAAATGAGTCAAGAGGTCAAGTGTTTGTCATCTGTGTTTTACTGCTTTCAGTCTTTGGACCCTGGACGGATGCTGAAAAGAGGTGAATTAAAGAGAAGATGCTCAGAGGTCTGATAACTGGGAGCTTGAGCACATCACATCACCAGGCGCAGGGGAGTTTGGAGAAAAACTTAAAGATATTAGAATGTGTAGAAACACACCTTAAGAGGTGAACACAGAAAAACAAAAATGGACAGAAGACAAAGAATGCTTCTGCAGCTGCTCAGCTTTGCTGCTCTTCTTGCTTGCGGTAAGTCTCTTTTTGGTCAAAATACTTGTAATGCTTGTGACATTTTTTGATCCCTGAGAGTGAAATGTATGATTACGCCGACTTGGGGAGGTCAAAGCATAAACCTGAGAGCACCGATCCTGGTTTTAGTTTTGGAACCCTCAAAATAAAGACACAAGAACAATATGAAACATGAACTGAAAGTTGTTTTAACCTCTCATGTGTTTTGTTGTGAGGCAGCTGTTGAGGACAATAATTAAATGACTCGTGCTTTGTGCTGCATTTGTGAAGAAATGATTAAAAGTGCACGAAGCACATGATATGCAGACCTGAGATGCGATGGAGATTGTTTGAATCTTGTCTTGTTTTTACATAAAAGTAATAAAAAGATGGGTAGAAAAAAAGATTAAGGTCCATCAATTTACACAGTGGAAACTGAAAAAGGCTCTTAAAATGAATATTTAATTCAGCAGTAATCAGAACAGTTTATTCACTCATGGATATCACAGAGGAAGCTTAACTTATAAGAAACTTCTAAACCTAAACAAATTTTCAACCAATCTTTACTACTTTCTGTCAGGATCTCTGTAAAATCAACTGCTTATCTTAAACATATGAAGTAAATGTCTCTGGACACTGGATTATATATGTCTTTAGAAAGAAATGATGGTTTATACTTAATAAATGATTTAACTGGCGGACGATTGAAGTATGTTTTGTATTCTTAAATATTTTGTATCAGTGGGTAATGGTTTAGTCTTTTGGGCTCTGACAGCAGGTTTTTAATATCTGATGTTTCTCATGCTGCAGAGAGACAATGCACTCAGTGGTGGGTTTCTTGTGGTCTTTCAACCCGCTACGGATGTGTGCAAAACATGTGATTCTATAGTGTCTGTAAAAGTTGTTAAAGTCAAACATTACCCAAAGATTTGTATGAGGTAGTTGCTGAGAGGTGACTGACATGGCTGGACTGTGGATCCGTCATGGGACTTTTATGATTGGATGGGCGTTCAAATGATTCACCATCTTGTGAAATTCTGCATCGACTGTGCAACTTATCAACCATGAAAAGTAATCAGAGTACTTTTACTCTACTATTCTTCCTGACTGAAAGATTGTATTATTCCATTATGTCTTTGTTTGATCAGTTCTACATACACAATGTAAAATTGTGATTAACAGACTTGTGTGTTTAATATGTATTGAACAGACCATTAAACTCATCATCAAACACAGCATCTAGTGGCCTTTACAGGAACTGCAGCTTAGGGCACTTCTGAGTTGGCTTCAGTGTTCAGCTGTGACGGTGGCATTTGGCTGTTGCAAAAGTCTTTAGCTCGTGAACAAACAAAGAAAAGAAAAATAACTACTAACCTTCCTAAGAGGAGGGTAGTATTGTTACTGTGCTGTCTCACATATTTACTTCGCTGTGCACAGTAACAGCATGGTGTATTGTTGCGTTTTCAGCCCACTGCCAGTGTCAGCAAGGCTGGAGGGAGAATGAGGATACATGTTACTTCTTTTCAACTGATACAAAGTCATGGATGGAGGCTAACGCATTTTGTTTGGAGCAGAACAGCAACCTGATGAGCATTCGGGACATTCACGAGAGGGTGAGACGACACGTTCAAGCTTCCAGAAACAAGATTTGATAAATGTTCTCTTCTCATTTCACACACTGGGTTAATGTATTTTTGATGTCTTATTTCTAGTTGTGGGTAAGGACACAAATCGGCACTGAGATCTACTGGATCGGCCTGAATGACCGAGTCTCAGAAGGTGTCTGGGAGTGGAGCGATGGCACTGCTTTTCTACCATACATATCGTATGTAATAGCATTACCACTTCAATATCAATATCAAGTTATGCATGAATAAAAGTGTGATAACTGCACACTCAAGGATATGTAAAGTGTTTTAAGATTATCCAAAATGATCTCTCTCCTGTTTCAGATACTGGATGGCAGGCCAGCCTGATAACTGGGGTGATGAAACTGGGGAGGACTGTGGTCAGGTGGTGGGATCTAGCTTTGGACAGTGGAATGATGAAAACTGCGATGTTAAGAGGAAATATATCTGCAAACACATCAACCGTAAGTCCACTAACAAGCGCTTATACTGTTTTTTTAATCGATTTTAATCTTGTTTTGTGAAGCTGTAGAGCTGAAATTCTAAGTTTCTTCTTCTATTTAGGTTCTATAGCAATCAAATCTGTTTTAGTATCTCCCCAGCTACTCGAGCAACAAAAATGACATTTACGCATTTCTCTGAAGTTTTCAATGTATGCAAAAACCACAATATTTTCAATTATTTTCCACGTACAGTAAGTCGATCCAATCCCAACAAAAATTTGCCCAGTTCAGATACTGTATGATCTTAAAAACATATTTTAAATAATAAACATATTTTCTCTCCTGCTCTTTAGCAAATCCTGGCCCACAGTGTGACTTAGCCAATGGCTGGAGACAGTACGGCTCCAACTGCTACAAGCTGAAGGCAGACACCAGGAAGAGTTGGTCGGAAGCCAGACATGACTGTGTGCAGAACGGAGCAGACCTGGTATCCATCACTTCAGCAGGAGAAGAGCAGTACATCACAGGAACCCTGGACCCATCGTATTTTGACCTCTGGATTGGACTTTCCACACTGGTGAGAGGAACATAGTGTGGCATTAAGAAGCTTGCATTATTATTTAATATTGCATATAAATATTTAGTGCATCAATGTAAAGATGAGCTTTGTTTCTCCAGAAATGCAACAAGATTTCATGTGAAGTTGAAGCAGGAAACACTCAGTTCACCTGGTCTGATGCTATCCAAGTGGAGTACACAAACTGGGGTGCCAATGAACCTGCAGTGTAAGATATCACATAGTGTTTCTGTCATTTAAATTTAAATATTAATTTGTGCAATCAAGGTTTAAACACGTGTTCTCCAACAGTGATGCACAGGCCGGCTCGTGTGCTGCAGCAATCAAAGACTCGTCAGATGAATTTGGGAAATGGAGATCCCATGTGTGCAGATATGAGCGTCCTTACATGTGTAAACGACCACTGAACAGTAAGCTGGAAATACACAAAGATGATATCTCTTGTCCCAGTCATTATATCTTTATTTTCATGTGTGTCAGTATAATGATGTTGTTTAGATTCTTTGCTCCTCTAATCTTTTCCTGCTGTTCCTCCAAAACTCACCCCCAGCCATCTGCCCTTCTGGCTGGCTGAGCTTCGCTGGCAGTTGCTACTGGTTGGTCAGTAATGTCAATCTGTTGACCACGTGGCACGAGGCCGTCACTGAGTGCTCCAGTGTGGGGGCCCACCTGCTGATAATAAACAGGTAGGAAAGAACAAAATATAAAAGCGTCCTTGCTCAATCCCATACACTCAGTTGGTTTTCGCTGCAGGAGGCTTACTTGGTCTGGTATGACCACCACCCTTAAGGTGGCTAATTTCACCTAATGCTAGCTAATTTTAAAAACATTACTGAGGTTCAGTTTGCTGACTTTATGACTACATTATGTTTTGGCATGTCACGGATAAACATTCCAATGGTTTTACCACAAACATTAAAGCTGCATTGATTGATTTTTGGCCACTTGGGGCTGCAGAACAAGCTGAAAACATAACTCTGACATGTTATTACCTTATAAAGTTCCTACGGTGAATGTTTTAGCAAACAGTCTCCTATTTACACATCAAGCAGACACAGAGCAACATTTATTTAGAGTTGTAGTTTTGGCCACCTTATGAACTTAAATCCAATATTCACTCTCCAATTTTGGTCTCCACCAACTCCTGAGGGAAATATCAGGCTCTTTAGCTGCTAAATGCTCCACTGTGTTCACTATCTTAGTCACTAACTTTGTCTGTCATTTGTTGCTGAAGAGGTAGCGTACAGTAGGTATATCAGAACTTTTTCACTTAAAACAGCTGCCTGCTGTAAGTTGGAAAAACAAAACAAGGAGCTAAAAGAGGCTAAAAAGCTCAGTAGACGAGCAAGACTGGGTGAGAATTATCTGTGGGTTTGTCATTACGAGGAACACCCTTCACACTACACGTAATTTAATCCATTGTTAATGCAAAACACAATAATGAATGAAGCTTTAAATACGAGTTACACCTCACTGGGAGACATGTTGGTTGTTCCTGCATGTGGTCCCATTCTACTCACACTCAGTCAGGTTATTTAATGGGGCTGTCTTTAAAGCAGCTGATGCAAATGAAGTGTGTCATTGCACTGAAATTTCCACTTGTGTCAGCCAAAGTTACAGTCTCACTTAAAGGCATTTTGGATACAATCTTAATGGTTGCAACCAAAATCCATGCTGCACTTACTTACACAGAGCGAGGTGCTTGTGAGAACAGTAAAAATCTTACCCGTCGGTCATTTTTGTTCCTCGTGTGCAGTCAAGAAGAACAGTTCTTCATAAATGGGAACCTTCCAGATTTTCACCAAGTGGACATTCCTGACATCTGGATCGGTTTATCAGGTACTCTACACACTTTATGTTTTGATGCTCACTGTGAAACAATAACAAAAATGTGTCTTTACAATAAAAATGCCCTTTTCTTTCATTTTCCGGTCTACAATGTTACCAGATAAGGACCAGGATGGGGATTTCAGATGGGTGGATAAAACCGAGATTACTTTTTCCAACTATGGTCCTGGTTGGCCCATAAACACCAAAGACTCCTGGGACTGTGGACAAATCTTCACAGGTAGAATCTGCCATTCTAGCCCTAAACTGACACTGCCATGCCTTCTCAGTTGACGCTGGCATTGCAAGACCAACACCAGCTGAGTTTATGCTCTCTTCCAGGAAATTATGAAGGCAAATGGGAAACAACCACCTGCTTCAAGAGCCTGGGTTACATTTGTGAGATGACAGGTGGACAGAACCCCAAACCGACTTCAGCTCCTGGTCAGTCAGACTTCATGTTCCCTCTTCACATACTGCCCAGCTAAAGCCGTGTTAATAATTGCTTCTTTTTTTGCTTCAGATTCCCACTGTGACGCTGGATATTTGTTGTACGGGGACTTCTGCTATCAGTTTGAGACTGAGTCGTTGAAAAGCTGGCAGGATGCCGAGACTCACTGTACCAGAGAGCAGGCTCACCTGGCCAGCTTCCACTCACCGGAAGAACTGAGTTTCCTAATTGGTGAGCAGCTAAGAAAGCACTCTGGTTCACCCAATTATCATGAAACAAGAAACAATATGAATATTGTGAATATAAATATATTGTTTGGAATTTAAATGAACTTAATGTTCTTGTCTTTTATCTGCAGCTCACATGCCGGGGGAAGCCTGGGTGGGTTTGAATGACATCAGTGTTGAAGACCAGTTTGCATACACAGATGGAACTCCTGCAGTAAGCGATGAAGCCATGAGCATATCGTGTGATGCATATTACTGTAAAATTATATCAGTTTGACAACGAGACAGTAAATAATCATCTCGAACATCCCCATAATCACAAACATTTTAAAATCACAGGATTCTCGGGGAGATCCTGGTCCTCAATGCGTCGATTTGCAAAAATGCTGCAGTGCGACTGTGAAGCTGCTCATGTTAAAGCAACTTTTCAGTCTGGGCTGTTTTTGTCTTTGGATCTCAGGACTTTCTCCCGTGGGGGCCCAACCAGCCAGACAACTGGCAGAACAACGAGGACTGTGCGCACCTCACAGGGATGAATCACGAGCAACCTGGACTACTCAATGATGATTTCTGCACCTCCACAAAGGAGTTTATCTGCAAAAAAGGTCTGATACACTATTTTATTGTGTTGTATTCATTCTATATTTCATACTTATTCTTTGTCTTTTCTCTCCGCAGCCAAGGGACAAGGACCTCCACCCCAGCCCCCAACATCTGGACCAGGTTAACTTGATATTACACTGATCATTACGCTTGAAGCATTTGATTTGAAACTGATAATATGTGTGTGTTTATCTGGATATGTGCATATGTGAACTGTTGTGGGATGTGTCGTGTCACAGGATGGAATGAGAAATGTGGTTCTTGGATGGCTGACCCTTTTAACGACTACTGCTACCTGTTTAACTACCTGTCGATGAGGACGTGGGCGGAGGCGCGAGCCGACTGCGTCAACCAGGGAGGAGACCTCGTCAGTATAACCGATCCCTTCGAACAGGCCTTCATACAAGGTATGATTTTTACATCTTTACTCCGCACTCATCCTGATTTTATTAATTTATATTATTGTTTGTTACTTATTCATTTCTGAAAGTTTTGTCTCAATTATTGTAAAAAAAACTATTTTATGATTATGTCTTCATTGAGTTTTTTCATGAGTATATCAACAGGCAGATGCATAACAGTTCACTTGAATATAACACATAAGCATGTTGAAGGACTATATTACATCATGCTGTTTATCCCAATTATGTCTCTAGTACTAAAAAAAAGGAGATTTTGAGGAAAAAGTTAATGAAATAAGTAATGTAATGTCTCAGGAATAAAGACATAATATTATGATATTTTCTAATAACTGAGCAGTCTGTCAGCTTTTACGTGGAGGTATAGGCTTCACCAATGAGCACCTTATTATAATACATATTACAACATTTTCTTGAAAAATTGTGATTTCTTTTCTAAATTGTTTTTTTTTTAAATGTTTTTTTTCCTCAAAATATTTCTACTTAATTCTCAAAATCTCTGCTTGTTTTTTTCCCAACACCTGCCCTAATAATCTGTCTTACTGTAACTACCTCAGTGCAATATGTAGAGTTCAATATACCAGCAATAAACCAATTTAAACTTTTCATTTTGTGGTTGCTTTAAAGCCGCAACGTGTAGAATTTTTGTGTGACCATAGCATCTTTAAAATTATTCTGATGGCATTTGTTTGTAGAAAAGTGAGACAATTCTGGTGAAAATTGGTTTGGTCTATGTGTTGCTTTCCTGTGTGTAGTGGGAGGAGATGTAGCAGTGTGCGTTTTCAAATTTTCATATTCTGCACATTGTGCCTTTAAAGAGTAACTTAACACCAAAATCTTGTTTTCGCCGACCTCCAGTGGTGTAACTTTTCACTTTGCTGTAGTGATGTACAGGTGTACTTCAGGTCACTGTAGCGTCACAGTTGGGTGTGGTTACAGGTGCAACAAAGCACACTTCTGACCACACCCAAGCGGTGAAACAGGCTTGAAACTCTCTACCAGAGAAACACTGCTTTTCAGTCTGCCGTTTGTATATTTGCTCCCACATGCTGCCTGTTTTGTTATTTTCTGAATATATTAACGACCCACCTTAATTTGTATTTTGTTGCTTTTCCTCAGCTGTGATCCAGCAGAGTCCCACAGGGATCTCTCTGTGGATGGGCGGTCATGACTCCATCACTGAAGGCGGCTGGGAGTGGATGGATGGTTCTCCTTTCAGATACATCCGCTGGAGTGCAGGTTAATTTAAAACCAAATATATTCGGCACGATTTCTGTTAGAATGCACTCAGAAACAAAACATATAAGTATGATTGTCTTACAAAAAAAATGAATTGCCTCTCTTGGCCTCATCTTTCTTCACAGGTAACCCAGACAACTATTACGGCGAAGACTGCCTGTCTATATACATTAACGACGGCTACTGGAACGACGACAACTGTGAGTACAAAAGAGGATACATCTGCGAGCGGAGAGGTGAGATATGTTGCTTTAATTGTTGCTGTTGACACAAACAGAGGACAATGTTTAGAGTGTTGATACGTGTTGGTAACACTATTCTCATGTTTCTTCTTTCAGGAAACACACCGGAGCCTCCTCCGCCTCATGATGGTAATGATACCTCACTATTTGACATGGCTGCCTGCACAGTGACTCTTTTAAACAGCAAAAAATATATATTTGTTATTTGCACTACAACTATATATCTACAAATGACATGAAACAGCGATTTATTTGTTGTCAATCCTGTGCGAATCCTGCAGGTTTCATGACGGCGCTGGTGTGCCAGGACTCCTCTGCTGTCATCCACTGTCCAGAGGGAAGTGTAATTAACATCCAGTCGGCTTTCTACGGACGGAAGGATGCTGACATCTGTCCACACCTGGATGAATCAGGAGGTGGTGCTGCACATATTCTGCAATCATAAATACAAAAAGGGATTAAGATGGAGAAATGGCTGCATTTTTCTGCATTTGATAATTAAAATGCTTCTTCTTCATAACCTTCAACTGCAATTACTTGTCAATGTGTATTGTTCTGTAGGAAGCTGCACAGTGGAAGGCGTCCTTCCTTACTATAGAAAGATGTGTGACAACCGTCCCTTCTGCTTTGCGTACGCCTACACGGAAGTGGACCCCTGCCCCACTGTTTCCAAATATCTCCAGATCACCTACAGTTGTGAACAAAAAGGTGGGCTCTTCTTCTCGTTCTTTCATTCATTTTAGTAGTTTAAAATCCAACCTCCACGTCTCCTGGATTTTCACAATCACGTTTGTAATTTGGCTGCTCACAGTGTGTCTGCACGGCCTGGGTGTCGAGGACGGGAACATCACAGACTTCCAGCTCTCTGCGTCTTCCTCCAATGGTCTCTTCACTCCCAACAAAGCCCGTTTGAATGGAAATTCCTGCTGGATGCCTTCAGGAAGCCGTACGTACCAACCCAGCGGTCACACTTACCAAATAATATTTTAATTCATGGTTAAAGGTGAAGAGTGTGTATCCTCATATTAATCTCATACTATATCCAATGTCCCTTCCTCCAGCAACCTCAAGCTGGATCCAGGTAAACCTGGGCCAGACCAGAAAAGTAACAGGAATAGTTATCCAGGGTTGTCCTCAAAATGACCACTGGGTCACCAAATTTAAGCTCCAGCACAGTATGGATGGAGCAACCTGGACTGACTACACTGCTGATGGGAAGGTGAGTCACCAAGAGGTCAAGACCTCCCTGGTTCAAAACCAAACCGTAAAGATGGAGAACAGCTTGTCATTCTGGATTTCCTTGATTTCCAGGATTTCCCAGGCTCAACAGACAGAAACACTCCTGATACTCAGCTACTGGGTACACCCGTGTCGGCTCAGTACGTCCGCATCCTCCCTCTGGAGTTCAGCGGTCAGACAGGCCTTCGCTTCGACGTCTTAGGATGCACACCAGACTGTAAGAAAACCACTTTACAAATCTGCTACCAATCTGTTACAATCTACTACCAATTTCCAAAAATTATATTTTATTATCGGTCAAAAACAGCTGTCATAATGTTCTGTGCTTTCACAAATAAACACTGATGGTCACTAATGAAAAAATGTGGGTTCAACAGATGCAATCACATGCGCCAATAAGCCCAACTTCAACTTTGCCAATGATCAAATGACGTGAGTGAAACCTGAAATAATATTTTTACACAAATGGTGATGCACTGCATATTATATGTAACATTTGTATTCTGTTCTGTGTGATAATAGTGTTATTTTTTGTGTTTCCATTCATCATTCACACTGATGCAATTGATTCTTATGTGTTTCAGTGTCCACTGTCCAGCAGGCTGTGCTAAGGCTGATTACATAGTGTACGGCTCTTCAGTGTATCGTGGGGTATGTGACTGTATTGTCTTATCTGTATCACAACTTCTGTACAGTGTTGAGGAAAGATTCTTTTAAAAACTGAATGTATAAATATCTCTCTGCTCTGTGTCCTCCAACAGGACTCGAACATCTGTGCTGCAGCTATCCATGCTGGGGTGGTATTAAATGAAATCGGAGGAGATTGTACTTTGTTGAAAGAAGACGGACAGGACTTCTATGCCGGCTCTACCAGGAATGGCATCACCACAAGACAGTAAGTAGCTGCGTTTCAAACTAAACCCTTTTCCCTTGTGTTGTCTCCCAACAGTCCTGGGAGGCTAATTCAACATCAAATTTATTTTTCTACAGATATGATGGAGACTATTCTGTGTCTTACACTTTTGCAGATGGGGGTGAGTTGAGATGCATTCATAATCCCTTAGATGAATCTGTCTCCTCTGAGCAGACACAATGTTTTAAACAAAAAGTGAAGATTTTTGTGTTTTTTCTCTGCACTGATTCCCTCTCTCCTACAGAGCTGAGGTGTTCGGGGCCTGACTGGTACGAGTTTGGAGACTTCTGCTACAAACCTTTTGAAGACAAAAAGACGTGGCGCGATGCCCAGGAAACCTGCAGGAGTGTGGGTGCTGAACTCGTATCCATTCTCTCGATGACAGAGCAGAGCTGGCTGGAAAGCTACTTGTACATGGGTATGGATCTAGAAAAACAGGAGGTGAAAGTCAGTTTACTGATAAAGAAAGTCAGGAAGTAGAAATTAATTCGCATACACCCACATCAAACATTAAGGGGTATTGATTCAATTCAATTTATTGAGCAAAACTGAAATCTGTATCAAATAATGTGGCGTTTGGTAGGCTACCGATATAGAGAAAAGAAATGAAATCATAAAAAAAGATACAAGTCATGTTTTGATGACTTGTTGTTGTTAATTGTTGTGTAGACATTTTTAATGGCATGTATGAACTGAATCTGTTTTTTTTGTT
Organism: Oplegnathus fasciatus; assembly: GCA_003416845.1. Taxonomy (NCBI): domain Eukaryota; kingdom Metazoa; phylum Chordata; class Actinopteri; order Centrarchiformes; family Oplegnathidae; genus Oplegnathus; species Oplegnathus fasciatus. The sequence goes on from NTHP01000331.1 coordinate 340,265, forward strand.
GTTGTTGTTTTTTTTCTTCCTTTACAGCCACCAGTGACGTGTGGACTGGTCTGAACGACCTGTTTGTGCCTGGTATGTTCAGCTGGTCTGACGAACACATGGCGACCTTCACCTATTGGGCTCCGGGGGAACCCAACAACCATGATGGGTTCAGTGAAGACTGTGTTGAGATGTTATACCAGGTGAGAGAAATAGTCTCACACACCGGTAAAATACATTTTATACTACAGCTACAAAGACAAAATTGCAGTGAATTGTGGTCATTTTAATGGTAATTTAATCTCCTGTTCCAGACTGGCCGATGGAACGACGTGGCCTGTACAGAGCTCAATACCTACATATGCAAAATGCCTAAAGCACATTACCCAGTGCCCTCTGTGAAACCCACCGTGTATGGATGTCCTGAGGTAGGACAAACTCCATCCATACATTTTATTTTTCTGTTTTCTTCTAAAGCTTAGACCAACGTTATGTAAATGTTGTAAGATAATCGCTGCCATAGCCTCACCTCTGTGATACGTGTCAGGGTTGGGACGCATACGGCTACTCCTGCTACTGGATGGAGGAGACCACCAGGAGCTGGTCGGAGGCTAAGGAGTTCTGTAAAGGGCTGGACGGCTTCTTGCTGCACATCGGAGACGTGTGAGTCACACTACAGATTCTATATCCTGATCCCTCAGATTTTAGAGTTCATACTGTCTGTGCTGCAAGAAATATCTCAACAACCATTTGAAGGATTGCTCTGAGATTTTGTGCAGACATTCACAAATTTCCTATATTATCACTACAAGGAACACCTCTTACTTTTTTCACACCCTCACTTGCTTTTTAAATCATACTGTGTGCACACCTTTTAATTGAAGTCAGTTTCCTCATTATTTATTCAGATTTTTTACCCCACTTCTACCCCACTTGCAGCCAACATTATTACTGACTTGTTTATGAAAAAAAGGTTTTCTCTTTATTCTTTATATTCTACTTTTCTGGACAGCAGTAGCGCAACACATTATTTACTGGGGCACAGTTGTATTTGTTGCATCTTTTGGCAAGGTGCTATGACTTTTACCCTTGCCCCCTCACTCTTTATGAATGTGTGTGTTGTAGAGTCTGTAGGAATTGAATCTTATTGTGATGTTGCCTTCAGATTCTCTCTGGAGAAAATTGTTTGCCACATATCTGAACTTTTAACTTGAAAAAAGGCAGGGTGAATTAATAATGGTGCTAGATTTAGCATCTTAAAAATTCTCTTATCATAATGCAACAATCTGGCTGGTGTGATTTGCTGATTCTCTCGTCTGTCTGTGTTTCGCTGCAGTTATGAGCAGGCACATTTTATCGTGGACCTGTCAGGAAAGACTGGTTTGTGGTGGACTGGCCTGCGTGCTCGGGGAGAGTCAGGTGGAGGGGTGGACTACATCTGGGACAATGGTGCACCTCTCACCTTCACTCACTGGGACAAAGACCAGCCAGGTACAGACCTAAACACAAAACCTAATATCAGCTGGGCAGATTAATATATACACACATCAGAAAACACCAATGTCCTTTTTGTCTGTAGATAACGGGGATGGTACTTGTGTGGCTATGACATCGGGTAAGATTGGTGGTTTCTGGGATGACAAGCAGTGCTCAGAGAAATACGCCTTCTTCTGTGAGAAGCCCAGACCCGACATCACTCCACCCACCAAAGCCCCGACTCCTCCTCCTTCACAGGGCTGTGCTGAGAGCTGGACGGCTCTGCCTCACTTCAGAAACTGTTACAAGGTAAAACGCAGTGAATTAAACAGCAGAAACCATGATTCTCTCCAGAGGTCATTAGGTCACTGGTGATTTTCCAGTACTGATTTATTGGCTGATTTATTGCAGCTCTTCCACAATGTGGACTGGTCCCTGAAGAAGAGCTGGGGAGCGGCAAACGAGGACTGTGTCGCCAGAGGAGCTAATCTGGTCAGCATCCACAATCAGGAGGAGGAAGAGTTCCTGGCTCTGTACAGCAAAGACAGCAGCAAGTGGATCGGCCTCAAGCACAACCCTACAGAAGGAGGTGAGTATAATGTGTGTTTTATAGAGTGGTCCCTGGTGGAAGCTAAAGAATAATAAAAATAAAAAAAAACCTCATGACTTTTCCCATCACGTAGGTTATTCTTGGAGCGATGGCTTACCTCTCTCCCACACCAACTGGGGTCCCGGGGAGCCCAACAACCACGAGGGCCGCGAGGAGTGTGTGGAGATGGTGAGCAACACCAACGGGACCTACTCCTGGTGGAACGATCTCAACTGTGACGCTCACCAGGACTGGATATGCATGATCACTAAAGGAAAGAAACCCATCCTGCCCCCAGTGCCTCCACCTCCTGTCCCAGGTAAACTGCCCCCACAATGCACCTGTCCTACCTGCATGAACAAGTCATGTTATTTTCCTCCCAGAGCAATTTTGAATGCTAATTTAGAGGTGAGGTAGCAGAGATTTTTGAGGGCAACTTCTATAAATCTTTGACTTGAATGTTAGTTAGTTAGATAAGTGTGAAACTTTACCTTTGATACAGCATGTTTGGCAACATTTCCCCAGAAAAAGACGTGTTTAATTTCAGTGGATATGCCAGGTTAAATAAAGGCTGAGCAGACAGAGCTCAAACTAGATAACTTTAAGATAAATAATTACAAAATAAAGCCATACACAGCCAGTACACTTTGACACTGGATGTCCAAGGCTGAGCTGAAAATGTGTGATCTGTAACGAATGGGATTTCAACTGAGGTGAGGTACACTAAAAGTACTAAGTTAAAAGAAATACTTCAAAATGTGCAATTACACACAAAGTTAAATAACAGACTACATTACAATAACAGAAATAAATGTAATTAGCTCCTCCCACCCTTGTTTGATACCTCGCCGTTTCCAAAATCACTCCCTATTATGTAGTGCACTATATTTACCCTCCGCCATTATTATTGTTTGAGTATCTGACTTGTAGGTGTCAAATTTATACGCCATGTAGTGCCCTTAAAAGATTCCCACAATGGAACAGAAAAAGTAATGTCCATAGCAGGTACACTGCTTTAAAACAAGAGTAAATGACTGTCTCTGTTATATAGGAAGTTGAAAATGATTTTGGACACAGCCCTGATGTACCCAAGATACCTCACATATTCATTTGGTTAAAACACTTGCAAAGTTAATGGAAAAATGTATTACGATGTAGATTAGGCTTTTTTGTAAGTGTGACTCAAAGTAAATCATCATCATATCATCTCCATGTTTGTTTTCTCCCGTCTCGACCCTCAGCTCCTGACTGCGGCACTAATCCAGGCTGGAGGAAGAACAACAACATCTGCTACTACTACAACGACACCGACATTGTGGACTTCCACACGGCTATGAAACGCTGCTACGCTGAGAAGGCCTTGCTCGTCTCCATCCTCAACAAAGACGAGCAGGCGTACGTTAACAGCATGGTACGGCCTCTTCTTTGCTTCTTCACAGTAGAATGTGTCGTAAATATGCCACAGTGAAATACGGTTGCGTCATGTTGTGCTGCTCTTCCAGGTTGGGACAGGAGACGTCGCTGCAGCCTGGATTGGAATGAGGATGTTTGGCATTGCAAATGGAGAATACATGTATGTGTATTTCTAAGTGTGGTTGAGGTGAATTTAAAGGGAAAATCTCCCCAAAATTAGATTGCACGTTGTTCTGATACTATTGTACAGCTCAGTTGTTTGTACATTTGTCAGGTTGTTCCTTAATCTTAGCAGCAGACTGACAAACTGTGGTGAGGGTGTCGTTAGATACAAATCCGGCTTAATACACAGTGAATAATAAAATAGGTGCATGGACATCAGAATTTAGTGAAATATGAAGACATTTCTGATTCACAGCTATAGGATCTACATTTAAGTACAACTTTTTGGATTTGATATGAGAAAAACTCCAAAATCTTACACCTGATGGCATCACCAATTGAAACCTTGATGCTCTGATTTACAGCCGGTACCACAGGTACTCTGTAGGTGTTGATTTTACTGCCCAGCAACTGCAAGAGCACAGTGTAAATTCTGCTCCAGAGAGGATTTTCGCTTCATGAAATGCACAAAAAGGTCAATGCCAAGGTTTCTCTGTTTTACCTGCACAGGTGGATGGACTTCTCCCCTGTGACATACACTCACTGGGGTCCAGGTGAGCCCAACAACGCCAATGGGGAGGAACAGTGTGTCCAGATGAACAGACATCAAGGTAGCGAAATTCCATTCATCTGCCAATTAAGGCCACATACTGTAGATCTCTGTAGTTATTGTGCTTGTTTGCTGAACTCCCTTTACAATGAACTCTGGCTTGTTAAGGTGGATGGAACGATGCCAACTGCGGTCGGGCTAGTGCAGGTTACGTCTGTAAGAAGTTGCCTGGAGATGTCCACACCCCTCCTCCACCCACACAGCCCTGGGAGGGCAACTGCCCTGCAGGTAACACACACTTTTTAAATATAAATGTAAAACATCCAAAATGTATGTGTTCATTATGTATTAAAACAGATAGATGTGTATAACATATTTTAGAGAATACATCTGGTGATACTCTATTTTCTTACTGTCAACAAATACCATGAAAAGACCAAAACCAACAATGAATTGATCCCACTAACAAGTATTGTCTGTGTGGCCAAAGCCTGATGCAGCTTATTCCTCTGTGCCACAGACTTTCATTGTTGTCCAGAAACTATTAAAAACATATAAATGAGCTCCACTGTTACACTGGCGGACATGTTTCTTCATTAGGATAAAGTTTATTTTGAGTCAATCCTGGAAATACTCACCAGAGCACCAAATGTGTATTAATCTGTGGCTGAAAATAGTCCCCAACCAACCACGATGTTCCAGTTTGAGTCACATTTTTCTAAAAACTGCAATGCCCAGCTGTTCACGGAAATTACTTAGTCTAGTTTAAAAATGAAACTATATTTATGACCTGTTTTCTGCAGTAGGAATGAATGTATTTGGGACTGAGAGCCAAGTCGGAAAGTACTGAGCAATGGACTAACGCATTGTTGGTTTGTTGACAATAAGAAAAGTATAGAAAGTCTCGAGCCTCATTGTTCAAAATAGCATCTAAAATACATACCAACAGGAAAAAGGTGATACTTTCAGTGTTGAAACTTGTGTGATCTATGTTAAACTGAAAATGAAATACAAGATATTTCACACTTGATATTATATGCAGCTAATATGGCAATATATAAACTGAGACAATATAAATTTCTGTTTAGTCAGAGATTTTTCTACACTGTTTACACTGTAGTGGCTTTCACTTTAACTCTGAGTGTATAAAACCTGTAATGTAGGATTTTTGTATGATTTTTGCATCTATGTACCTTGATTTATCAGCTATTTAATTCAATGAATTAGCCAAAAAATACATTCCTGTCTCGTTATTTTATCCATGAACTGTTTCTCAACCAACATTCCAGAAAAACGTACTCTACAACAACATATATCGATATCACAATATAAAATCAGATATACCTGAAGTCACGTCCAGATATCAACTCTCTAACTAACCATACAACCTGTAATCGTCCATGAAATATGATGTACCCTATTCACCTTCCTTCCCTCCAGGTTGGATGCGTTTCAAGAATAAGTGCTTCCTATTCAAAGGGAAGCAAGACGACATCAGAGCCAACTGGTCTTATGCTCGGAGTTGGTGCAAAGACCAAGGAGGAGAGCTGGCAATTATTGATAACCAGTACGAGAATGGTGAGCTAAATCTATGAGAATTAGTGACTCCAGGTCAAAGAGACTGCTCTCTGTATTTTGACCCTCTCCTCTCCTCCAGACTTTGTGTCTAGTTACCTGAGGGACCTGAAGCTTCCCACGTGGATCGGTCTGTCAGATCTGTTGGTAGAGAATCAGTACGCCTGGAGTGACGGGGTCAGCCCGGTGCTGTACACCAACTGGAACGAGAAGGAGCCAAACAACGCAGGAGGAGCGGTGAGGAGGCTTTGCTTACACAACAGAGTTATATATGATAATTGGACTAAAACCTACACTCTGTGCTTAAAAAGCTCACGTTTATAGTTAGAAAGCCTGAAGCCTTCTTGTGCTTCTCAACAGGAACACTGTGTGGCCATGGCTCACAACCACCTGGTGAGCGGCAAGTGGAACGATGACGCCTGTTCTAAGGATCATAGCTTCGTCTGCTACAGGAAGAAATGTCAGTAAACACTCCCAGTTGTTATTCTTTCTGCTCAAATAACATTAATTACAGCAAACAGTTTGGATAGCAGCTAAATCAGACATTAATAAGACTTTTCTCCAATTGCTTCCACGTCAGCAAGCAGCATCGACCCTCCACCCCCGACCACGAACCCCTGCCCGGCTGGCTACATCTCCTGGTACCAGAACTGCTACAAGCTGGTGGAGGAGCCGGCGACCTGGGACGCGGCTCAGACGGCCTGCGAGCAGCAGGGGGGCAACCTGGCCAGCATCGACATGAGCTACGACCAGGCCTTCGTCGCCGGAGTGGTCCTGCAGGGCAAAGCTGACGCCTGGATCGGACTCAGGCGCAAGGTGCTGTATTTATAGTTAAATCTACAAATTAAAAAGACATTAAGACTTCTAAAAACATTTATATATTTATATATAACCAAGCAACAATCAAAGTTAAAAACATCCTTAGGTTTTCTTATTATTTATTAAGATTCATCATGTGTAAGCAACATTTCACTGTTGTAGCTGCTCGAGGTGGAGCCAGTTTTAATTACTTAATATACAGTTTGGTATTTTAGTCCAATGGAGAAAGAAAGTTCTGCTGCACAAATCTGTATTTATTTTTTGGGGACTTTTTAGCTTTTTATGCCTTTTTAGGCATTAAAGAGTTATTTAAATAAAAGTTAAGAGGGGAAATGTTTCTTTGATGGAACTGCTAAAAACTGAAATGTGACACACGGCCCCAACCACACACAAACCACCGGTTTAATCTTTAACAATGCAATGTGTCAATAAATAATGATGATATTCTTAATCTGAAAAATAACTACTCACTATTTCTGGGAGATAAATGTAGTGGAGTAAAAGGTGCAATATTTCCCTCTTAAATTTAGTGGAGTAGAAGTATAAAGTAGCAGAAAACAGAAATACTCAAGTAAAGTGCGAGTACCTAATTGTACTTAAGTACAGCACTTGAGTAAATGTACTTTCTACCACTGAAAATCTCTTAAGTGAAATAACCAAAACTGTTGTAACTTTGTTTGATGGGCTCCTATATGAACAAGCTATTCTCTGCCCAAGTAAGAAGCTGATTGAGAAAGTAAGTTTCTCTTTAAGAAATCAACCTGGAAGCAAAATCTATTGCATTTATAATGAATCACTAAGTGGCACATTTTATGAATTAAAATCTTACAAAACATGCAACAGCAAAGGTTTGAATAAACTTGCATTATGGGGTCAGTCCACCCAAATTACTAAAGATATAAATATATATTTTCTCACTTACCTCTAGTGGCTTTACTGTATTTGTGGACAGGTGGAACTACTTTATACTACTTTTGGGGTGGAGGCAGAAATCTGGAATCTCAAACCTGAGTTAATTCAACCAAAACGATCAGTATGGATAGACTCCATTTAACCAGTGAACCCAGGCTCATATTTTCTTGTAACGCAGGAGGATGGCTCCTACACTTGGACAGATGGCTGGCCAGTATTTTTCACTCAGTGGGGACCAGGAGAGCCCAGCAACATTAAGGACGAGGGCTGCGTGAGCATGCACGGTTCGCGCTTCTTCCACGGGACCTGGAATGACACCAAGTGTGACCAAGCTAAGCCCTACATCTGCAAGATCTCCTCAGGTACGCAACACGTACTGAAACTGATCTGACATCTGCTTTTCCCTCCCTTTCATTCCTAAATGGTTTCTTCTTTTAGACCCATAATGAGGCCTTATGTTATACACAAAAAAACCTTGTTTACAGTCTAAAACTTGAAGCGTTGTTGATTATGTAACTTACATCGTCTCTCAGAGAAACCGCCGCCGACTCACGCCCCTGGTGATGGGAAGTGTCTGCCATTCTGGATGCCCTACGGCCGCTACTGTTACTACGTGTACAACGGTGATCAGGGTTTCTCTTGGCCGGACTCCCGACACTACTGCCAGTCGATCAGGGCAGAGCTGGTGTCCCTCCACAGCAGAGCGGAGGTGGAGTTCATCAGGAACCTCAACTACACCAAAAACCACCACATCTGGATCGGCCTCACCAGGGACAGCAACTGTGAGTGTAGAAATGGACAAAATGTTTTTTCATAGGGCTTCTTGGATCTGAGCTTTGAATTTGAATATATGGATGCGTGCACCAACCTTGTATGTTTGATTTCCTAGTTGGCTGGGGCTGGACAGATAAGACGTCTCTGGGCTTCCTCAACTGGGCTCCCGGTGAGCCCAATGCAGCCTTTCACCCCGGGGAGGTGGCCGAAGAGAACTGCGTGGAGATGTACCACGACGGACTCTGGAATGACAACAACTGCCTGCAGAAGAGAGGGTTCGCATGCCGCCACCGCCAGTGTAAGGATTTCTTAAATTATTGTTTTGATATTCTGATGGAATAGAGAAAGAAAATGTAGTAGAAAAGATTGTAACTGGGATACGATAAGCAGCAGATTAACAGCTTCTCTATGTGAAACTCTCTTTCAGACTATACAACAGACGATGGCGGTAATCCAGTTTTTCCCACTGATGGTCCAGGTGTCAACCGTAAGTGTGACCAACTGCCAAATACAGTTTCCTTACAGTTTGTGCTTTACCTTTGGGCCTGCTGGCATTACGGCTAAATGCCACTAGAATGACTATTTCCAGTCGATGTACTGCTATGAAATGTTGTTCAGACATTCTTGGTCCCCAGATGATGAATCTTACTCACTTTGGTGATCCCCTGACTTTTCCTCTAGCGCCACCAGCAGGTCAAAGTCTCAACATGAGTTTGACATTTGTGGTTTTGAGTTAAATGTCTCAACTGTTCGATGGATTGCCAAGAAATTTTACAAACATTCATCTTTCCCCTCCTGATTTATTATAACTTTGGTGACCTCCTGACTTTTCATCTAGTGCCACCAGGAGGTCAACATTTCAATTTGTCCAATACTTTAGTTTATGATCAAATACCTGCAAATCTAATATCATTCCCATCAGCCTCAGCTGCACTTTGTGTTTATCGCTAATTAGCAAATGTTAGCATTGTGACTGAGAGTATGTTCACATGTTGACGACCACTGTCAAGTCAATTTCACTTGTTTATTTACAGCCTCACAGAGCTGCTAACGTGGCTGTAATCTCTTGGTTGTGGTTGTGTCCAAAATCATTCACCACTCCCTACTCACTATCTAGGGAGTTCTACATAGAGGCAGTGATGGAAGAAGTATTCAGATCTTTTACTTAAGTAAAAGTAGAAATAATTGTCTAAAAATACTCATCACAAGTAAAAGTCCTGAATTCAAAATGTTACTTAAGTAAAAATACATCAGTATTGTAAGCAAAATGTACTTAAAATATCTGTTTGTACAGATGGAGGGGTGATAGCTGGCGCCATCATTGCAGCTGTGGCGATTTTCGCCTTGATAGTTGCACTGCTGTACTATGTCTTCAGTGTCCGGGGGTACAAACTGAGCAGCTTGAGCCTGCCAACAAGAACAACCAGTAATGTTGATGTGGTAAGTTACTGATTAGCCTGTTATGGTTGCGTGTGTCAAACGTGGTTAAGTTTTTATAGGCGTGTAAATACTAATTTGTGTCATTCTTCTGTTGCAGCCTGCCTTCAGCAACCCCAACTTCCCAGGAGAATCAGACACATAAAGCATCACTCAAGTTTTGTACAGTACATCGAATTTCTTTTTTTAAACAAATCAACGATAATGTAGTTTTTAAGTCTCCAGAGTTCTATAAGATTCAACTATATTGTATATATTGTTATACATGAATAAAAATAAGACGTTTTTAAAAGATACAACTTCATTTCCCTGTGTTGCACTCACATTTGAGGTGCAACAGTTATTTTTTCAATGTTTATGATACATGGTGAGAGTAATTCAGAAATGTTGTGTATGTAATTCAGTGCTCATGTTATGTACCGACCTTTACCACAAATATCTAATTGTGTGATTCTTGTTTTCCTTGAGAAAAATAAGAGTAAACAACAAATTAATTAATTTCCAGTGTTTATTCATCCCTGTACACTGCAACACAAATTCTTTACATATTTCACAAAAGGAAAAAAAGCATCCTTCAAAAACCATTTTTCCAGTAAATAATTATTTGGACAAGAAGTGTAAACTTGTTGCAGAGTAATTCATAAATGAAGCACCAACAATCAAGGAGGATGGAAATAAAGCCACAGGTTGGAAAAGACAAGAACACCAACAAACTGTTGCAGTTGCACCGTTTATGAATGTCGAAATGACCTCGTGTGCAGTGTGGACATCCGTGGTAAGAAAAGATCATTTCTCTAGCAGCCCGCTGATGATCACGTACATACAAAATAATCCCAAACGCCATGGCACCAGTGTACTCGCTCTTTACTTAAAAAAATATCACTTTATCATTTATGTGAGAAAATAAAGTTGGGAACACTTTGTGGTCCTCGTTTAGCCCTTTTATCGTGTAATTACACAGACACACCAACTGAATTAACAAGCGAAACATTTCAAAACCTAAATCTAAAGTTTCTTTTCCCGCATCACTATTTCATACTGATTATTTTAGTGTCTCCCTGTGTATCAATAAGAGCTTGTGATGTCAACCCCTCACTAAAAAAATTGAGCCAACAAAACTCGTGCTTTATTGCTTAGAATCAAAAGTTACAATAAACAACTAGCACAGTTCTGCCGGTCTCAGGAACGTGGTGTTCTTTTGTCCAATAACGCCCTGAAATGAACTACAAATACTCAAAAAAAGTGCATTCTTTAGTAAGCTATAGTTTGGCCATTTAATCTACTCCCACAGGTTTAGTAAACATTTTGCAACTCAACATTTCCTACTCAACAAAAGCGTGGGAAACACATAGGGAAGCAGCTTACTGGTGCAAAAACAAATAAAGGGAACACTACTGTAGTTTCATATCTGTTGAAAGGCTGTGGTAGTTCCACTATACTTGAAAGGTAACTCAAACATGGCCAATGTGAACCACTACATCCACCACTTTACCCACGGAAAGTCAGGGATGTAAAACAATCCCCCTTTTTTTGTTCTTGCAAGTAGTTCCAGACAAGAAACCTCTAAAAGTTAAATGTTTACTTTGATGCTTGTATAATTTCCATTAGAGGGAGCGCTCAAGTGCAATTTTTTTTTTACATGATGATGAGAATAAAATCTAGTCTTCCTTGGTCTGACAAACTAGTCACCACTTGTCCTTATCAGCCAAAATCACCTCTGCCACGACCCTGAGCTGCAGCCACCAACCATCAAACCAAAACCAGGAGTCAACAAATCATCGCTCACTACGACACAGACAAGAGTGCAAACCAGCGTCTTACAGGAGCAGAAGAAATGGTTAGGCTTTGAAATTGATGCTACAGTTACACAACTGACAGCTTTCACTCAGTCGGAAAATGTCGTACAGGTACGTCTCCCCTGAAGTACTAAAACCTTTCCCTCTCTGCCTACCTTATCTCATGATTCATATGTGGATCGTAATTTGAATGTGTCCAGATTTATCTTTGTTAAGGGCAACACTCTCAATAATCTATACATGATTCAACCTACATTCAACATGTATTCTGTCCTCAGAGGACGAATGTCTAATTAACAGTATGGCACATGTTTTTGTTTTTATTAATCCTTATGAATGCACTTATTATTGCAGAAGAAGCGTGTTTCAATCGAACCAGAGCTGTGGAAATCTGGCAACGCTCAAACTGAAAGTACAGATGCCAACAAGGGATGAGCTAAAATGAATAAACTGAATGCTGATTTAATATTAACATCTGGTACTTCTTTGGCAGCAACAATTTCCCCCATATTCAACGTATCTTTACTTCCTACATAGTCAAAATTAGGCCGTGTCACCAGTACAAATGTTATAAGAAATGACTTGCACACCTGAATTCTCATGCGTGATGCTGACTTGAGTTGTGGGAGAAATACAATGCAGAATTTAAAAAATACAAAATCCCTGAATCCAACTCAAACCAATATTTCAGACTGAAACAGGGGAAGTGAATCTCTTTTTAAGAGAAATGAAATAAAAATAAATTATCAAAAACTGTGTGGGTGATGAGTCTAAATATGATACTTTTGAACAATTATTTAAGTGCCTTTACAGTCCTGATTACTGCCTAATCAGAAGTCAGTGTTTTACCGGTCATAATAGTAACATTAATATAATAATCTGTGTACCACAACCATGTGATAAGGCTGCGTAAAATCATAGAGCCACCGAATGGTACTTTTGGTTATATTTGATGCGCTTCCATCCAAATTTAGTTATGGTCACTGATGAATAAAGCCCTGATTTGCAAATGATTCCATGATGTCAGCTGATAGAGGAACAGGAAGGTACAAAAGCAGGTACAAGATGTGAAATATGTGGATTACAACAGATGTAACCAATGTTCATAAAAGTGCCAGAGAGAAAGAGAGAAAACAATGAATAACAAGTGCCATGATCAGTGTGGTATCCTCGCTGGGAAAATCGAGCCTTAAGAACAAACATGAGATGACATCTGTGTCGACAAGATGAGTTAACGTCCGTGTGAAGTAAAGAAAAAGACGAGCCTGAGGGACAGTTCAGGTCGGTATCAGAGCCAAACACACTGAAGTGAAGGTAGCGAGAGGCGGCTCGAAGGGTTTGCAGGAACTGGAGCAGGTTGTTGGTCACTTTACCTTTTGGCTGTCCAGCCGCAGCCAGTGGACGCCCTGTCTGGTATAACGGACCACAGAGCTCATACTTGACGTCAGGCTCAGTGGGCCCATAACTCTTTCCAGCTCTGTCAGCACACCTGAAACACATAGAAATCTATTAAAGTGAAGGATTTTTGGCTTGAATTTATATGCACCTTAGGAGGGTGACTGCAGGCGGATGTGTGTAATGTGTCCTGAAAATTATGTCTTGTCTCGCTGAAATTAAGAACTGGAGGTCCAAACATTTCCTGCAGCTAAAAGACTCCAAATTAAAGATCATAATAATTAGCATTACTTACAGTCTGTCATCTAGTCTGAGTGCCTTATCTAATAAAGCCTGTTATCTAAGCATAATTTTTTGACTCTTTTGGTGCTCATGGGACTAAAGTGGTGCAGTCCTGTTTTGTTCAACTGAGACATTTAACCAAGATCAGGTCTTTCCTTTCATTTTGCAGATCTAGAGAAGGTGCATGCTTTTATCTCCTGCAGACTCAACTATTGCAGCGCACTTTATTCTGGTTTCGACAGGTGAAACATCCAAAGACTGCAACTTATACTAAATAAACACGAATTAAGTTATCATTATTATTGTTGAAGAAACATATAGCAACTACTGTACTTGTAAAAAAAAAGATCCTAATCTAATCCATTTTAAGGCTGCTACAAATATCAAGGAGCGTTTTAGATTCATGTAGGTTTCTGCCTTAGAATTTATTTCTATTTAGCTTAAAAGTTTGGTAACGCGGCCTCTTTTCCCTCCATTCTTACCGCTGCCTTTTTGTGCGAGCTCCGCCGCCTGCTCCCAGAGGTCATGAGCGCTCAGGAATAATGTAGTGATGTTGACGTAGGTGAATGCCACTTGTTCAATGGCCTGGGGAACCGCCACAGTGCTGCCAACGGGGTCCACAACTGACCCGCTGCTGCTGTGGTTGGAGCCGGGACCAGAGCTGGTGGATGTGCTGGCTGGAGATGGCATGTTGGGCATGGGGGACGGGGTGTCTGTGACCCTAAAGGGTAAAAAAAGGTTTGGTTTTTTTTAAATGTGCCACCTTTAACAGCTTAGTGCAATGTGCCCAAACAGTGAGCTTAACATGCAAACTAGGCGACTTACATTGGTGTGAAGACAGAAGAATCGTGTGTTTTCTGAGCAGAGTTCTGAAAAAGGTCCAAATTTAATTAGGAAAACTAAATATCATCCGTAACTTATGTATCTATATATAGCTGCTACTGTTCCGCCTCAGTACAACTGCTTCATTACATTTTGTATTAATTCAATATTACCTAAATAATTACAAAACAATTAGGAGTTACGGTATGATAATACCTTAAAACTTACATTGAAGTGATCAGTGAGGGTCTTTGAAAACTTTAGTGCAGTTTTGTGTTTGTGGCGAAACATGGCCATCTGCAGGAGAGACTGGCACTTCAAACTACAAGACACAATTAAATGTTATTGAATTATTCATAATTCACACGATTCATTAAAGAAAACAAAGAACAGACGAGTGAACATGTTGCTGCTGTTTGTGCATCTTTCTACTCATTTTCAGATGTGTGAGCACAGTTTAACAAACTGGACGACACTTTCAAGATAGTACAAATACATTACAGCAGGTAAAACCTAACATACCAATCTAATGTCAACATCTAATGTTAGAGCCACACAGGTGCTGCCTGTTTTGGCATTGATGTGGAAACACATTCCTCTATTACACATGTTTTAAATTCCAAACCAAAGATTAATTGTCAATTTTAGCAAGTTTTTGCTTAACAGAAATTAAGCAATAAAGCTCATTTTATATTAAAAATCCAATCTATCAAACTGATGCTGAATCAGTTTGATTTGCAGAATGAGAAATGGACATTAAAATAAATTATTTATATGCCCTAAATAAGTGCCACACATCTACTAACTTATCTCGCACATACAGCAAATTGTTGTTGGTGTTTCTAATATTTTATCTATTTTTCAAAATAAATGTTTTACAATTCTACAGCAGCACATCCTAAAACCTCCAGAATGACAATGGAGTTAAATCAACATCTGTCTGACATAAATGAATGACAACAAATGAGAATTAAAATTGAATGAAAGTCACTCAATGCTGCTTAAAAACAAAAATAAAGCTAAAACAAGAAATCAAACATAACCAGTAATGTTTGGGACATCTCATGAGACATTCTGGTGTGTGGAGAAAGAGCACATTAAGTATCAGATACACCTTACCATAATGCTAAAAAGTCCTTTTCTGAGGGTGGAGCAGAGGGGTCCACTGAGTTTTTAAGTTTCAGTACAAACCTGTGAGAGTGGAGAACGTGGCAGTAAAACTAAAGCATGAATCATGTTAGCTTGAAATTGAACTTAGAAACAGAAAAAACATTTCAATGTCTGTGACCATAGCAGGGCGGGAGAGCCTGCCCTGCACACATAGCTCTGCAAACATGCAAACTAATAATTACAAAAAGCTACTAATAATGCAGATGATCGATGATAAATGTGGGTTCGTACTTGAGCAGTTCCACCGTCTCTGCAAACATGGTGTAGGAAGACATTGAAATCTGTGGATCTTTTTCCATGGCAATGCCACTCTCAACGAAGTACATGGCCGCCTCCAGGTAGTTGAAAGCTTTGCTGAGTTTATCTGACTAAAGAGAGAGAAAAAAACAAATACAGTTTGGTTATAAGTTACTCATATTCCTGGGTAGACTGCAGTAATTTTAGTAAATTAATAAACAAAAAGAAACTTGCCTCTGCATCTGCTTTGTGCTTCAGTTTTTTGGCCTCCTTTATGTAATGCTTCACTGGATACGGCCTACAGGTGAAAGACGCTTTATTAGATGAGTAACAACAATAAAAGCTGTCATCTCTGATACAAAATAAGTGTACTGTGGCAACAACTTGATTTAAAAAATTCAGAACAAATACCTTGAATAAGAAGCCAGAAATGTTGCCCTGTTTTCTTTAGACTGCCTTTCACAAAGTTACTGACTTGCACTTACTGAGTATTATTAATGTATCACTTGTCAATTACTGTAAGGACCTGATTTTCTGAGACCACCCACTTTTTAGACCCAGCATAACACTTATGACTAAAGTCTTTGCTTTAACTGGCTCCAAGAACATGAGGAGATTTATCCAAAATCAGACCCTCTCCAGTGTTGATGATACTCAGTTACTGAAAAATAAACTAAACAACAATAAATTTCATTTACTAAAAAAGGTCCAAAGAAATTCTCTTTGTCAGTTTCCCCACCAAAATGGGTCATTTTGAAAATGGCAGTCTGCAGTGAACATTTATGACATTGTGGGTTGGATTTATATTGGGCTGCATTTAATGTATTTTATATTTAAGTGAAAAAAAAAAAAATTATAATCGTCTCCACGCTTGCACACATGTGCAACATTGCACGTGCACACGCCGCTGACAAGATTTTTACCTGTCGTCAAATCTGAGCAAAGGCCTGTTGGTCAAAGCTTCCCTGGTGGGCTGTGAAGATGATGGGACAGCCTGTCTGCTCTTTGGGGGCTTCTGCTAGGATTGCAGGGCAGGTGTTTGGTTAATATTTAAATTTCATGTAATAATTATTTGAATAAGCCTTTTTTTTAAAGGTTACAATCACTAAAATACTATGAAAACTTGCAGAAGCTTGTCCAGGGAAAAGAAACAATGCACTAACTTAATATTCATAATGTGCTTATAGACACCTTTTCAAAGTGTGGGTGCTCTGTGTGCTTTCCGCTGCTCTTCTTGTGCTTGCGGGGGTCTTTGCTCTTTACAGCCTCCTTACTGGACTCCTGGGTCTCCCCAGAACTGCGTTTGTTTAACTTTGAGTCTTGAGCAGTGTCTTTGGGTGTCGGAGGCAAAGGAACAGGATTTTTCTTGGCCTTCTTTCGCTCCCGGTCCTCTGTTGAAATGCTGGAATTTCTGTAGGTGACAAGACCAGAGATCTTTTATGATGTGACTGACCAAACTTTATTTAAAAATGTTAATGTTGTCACTGATAAAAACAAGTATGGGATGCCCCTGATTTAGGGGACCTACTCCTGTTTGACAGAAGCATGAGTTGATGAGGTGTTCTTGTTTTCCAGCCTCTGTTTCTTCCTGGGAACAGTTTTATTGTCTACCTCAACCTAGAAGACAACAAGTCACACATTAAAATAAAAACATTATTCACATGTATGCTAACTACAACTGCCCTGGACCCTCGTGTTTCTCACATTTTGAGGTATACTCTTTTTGCTGGTTTTGGTGAGTTTGTGTGTTGTAGAAGCATCACTGCCCCCTCCATCTTGCTCTATGACCAGTGCTGATCTCTTTGCATTACTGGGTATCTCCTGGTGGTTGCCAGAGGCCTGGGGGACTCTTGAGAGCAGGCTTAGATCAATCTTCACCAGCAGGGATCTAGGAGGCCTGTGGGGGTCCCGAGAACTCTTGGCTGTATGCCCATTCTTCTCCGAGTGCTTGTGGGTTGCTTTATGAGGAGTCTTGGCGCCCTTCTGGCAGATGGTCTCTGACTTTGGTTTGCTACAGCTGATTCTGACTGGTGGGGCAGGAGACAGCTGGTCAGGGTGAGCAGGACTTTGGGTGGGGCAGGAGCAGGGGTTAGGATATCGCACACCGCACGATGGACAATGACTGTACGGGACCAGCGTGACTTCAGGATCTGATCCAGCCTTCCGCTTGTCAAGTGAAGCGTGTTTAGAAGTCCTCTTATTGTCTCTTTTAGTGTCACTGCTGTCCTTGCTTTTCTTGCCGTGTCCTGTTTTCGTCTTTACCTTGGGTCTATCTGTGAAACAGGGGTCTTTGTCTCGCGTGGCTACAACTTCCTCACACTTGATGCCGAGAGCTGCTTCAGTATGATCCGGGCAACCTGCCTTCGCTGGTTTTGAGAAGAACGTGTTGCATGAAAGTTTCCTGGAACTGCTACAGCTCAACTCAGCAGAGGGGGGTTTTTGGCTACTTTGCTGGTTATATTTGTCCTGAGGGCTTTTGGTGTGCTGCTGGGGCTTTCCGAGGCTATCAGTGCACTCTTTCTGGTGAGAAGAGAGCTGAGGTTTAGACTCCCTGCTGGGGTCAACCACCTCTACACTGGAGCGCTTGGAGCTTTGAGCGGGCGGTGGCTGTTTGTGAGCGGGGCTCTCAGACGAATGTGCACCGCTTTGACTTTCAGTGCTGGTGTTCTGCTGGCTGGACCTGATCCAGTTCCCCAACTGCCAGTCACCATGGGTCACTGCTGGAGCATCAGGCTACAAAAAGACACAAACATTGTGATTTTAAAAAATGAGTAAGAGCAAACAGTTGCATGTTTACGTGTCCTTATTCAACATCTATACATACACCTGAAGGACAAGCAGCAAATTACCTCTGATTTAACTGAACTGCTCACTGATTGTTGGGGTGGCTCCTCCGTGGTGCTTTCACTGTCCGACTCTGATCTTGAGCTACTCTCTGAGTCGCTGGAGCTGGCGGACTCTAGCCCTCTGGAATGCGCTGCTTCAAATGAACTACAGCACACACACACAAAACACCACAATAATATCACACAGTAGAGTTACACTTATAATTAAATAACAAACATTGTGGCCCACATGGCCAGGCTGCGCTGGTATACAGCGCGTTTGGCAAACATTATGTGTGAGGACGAAACAGATGGGAGACACGTTTCATTTTGATTTTTTTGACTTGCAATTTGTTCATTCTACAGTTTTTTTCCCTGAAAATTAGAGCTACAACAAATAGTCGATTAATCGATTAGTTAACTGACAGAAAATTAACTGTTTCGATAATCGATCCTTTTAGTCATTTTTTAAGCAAAAATGACAGTTTCCAGCTTCTCAAATGTGTGGATTTATACATGACTTTACAAGAGTTATATGAATATTATGAATATCTTTGGGTTTTAGTCTGTTGGTTGAATAAAACAAACTACTTGAATTCATCATCTTGGGCTGTGGGAAATTATAACAGCCAGTTTTTCACAATTTTCTTACATTCTATACACAAAAAGATGAATCAAGAAAATAATCTGTAGATTGATGATAAAAATAATCGTTAGTTGCAGCTCTAATGAAAATCTGTAATACTATTTTTTATCTGCAACATCTTCTGATTGCAGAGTTTGTAAAATGCTTCTTTAATGTGATCTGAGGTGTAAACAAGTTCAATTCGCAGCAAACTGAAAACAGCTGATTCTGACTGGCTGGTTGAGAACAGCCTGTGAAGCTTTGTCATGTCACCGTCAGAGACCCTGATGAAGCCAGCTCGTCCTGTTAAGACATGGTTATGTTTATTTTCTTTCAAGTTCAGAAACTTTCACTGGTCCTCAAGAGTCACTTAGATGAGTCGTGAGTGACTCGTCTCACTTACGATGAGGAGCTCTGCTGGATGAGCTGGGATGGATCTGCAGGAGACGAGTCGTGGTTCTCTGGAAAGAAGCGACAGAGAAAACAAACATGAGTCCAACAAAAGAAACAACCCAAGTACGTGTCATTGTAAAAAATACTCACACTAATGTGGATTTGGCTCCCATGCCACAGCAGAGCTTTTTAAAACTAATGACCTGACTGACTACCGATAACTTAACAGATTTTAACTTATTAAACAATAAAACGCCCAAACTTTTAAAAGAACTAACCTGTAGTCACAAGTGATGTCTTAACAAAATCCCAAGGGATGCTTGCTTCCTAATAGAGTCAACATTAGATAAGCTCATGCTTCACTACAACCGATACTAACAATCTTTTTCAACATAAAGTCTTTCAAGTTCATCATTGTTAATAATAAAAAGGAAACAAATACAGACCATGTACAGCTACATCTCCAGGAGCAAAGATTAAACAACTGTTGCTACACATTATTAAGTTATTAAAGTTCCTGAATTAATCGCGGTACTATTCATCAATCATGTTAAGAAGATCAAGAAGACCTGTTTCTAAAATGTTTTTTTCATAGCATTTCCCTCCAGACCGTCCTAAATTCCACACCTGTTGCACAAAAAATGCTTTTCTTGCTCAATGTAATTTTAAATAGAACACAAACCATTTTTTTCCATGCATATAGAAGCCAACGCAGCCACAAAACATACTCTATAAACATTGGTTAGATAACAATTGGACAGAAAGGGGAATTTGCTTTGGGAATGAAAGTTTAATATTTGACTGACTGAACAAGTGGCTTCTAAAGTGGCTTCTAAAATCTCATACCGTGGATCAGTTGTTATGGCAAATTGTACTTATGATGACCAACACCAACAAACAGGTGCTTTTGTATGAGACTGCACTAAAAAGGGTGTCTATTTTTCTGGTCACTGAGTATGTATTTACTGGTAGTTTATGTTGTTAAAATACTGCACCCTCCTGTGAACTTATTTTTTGGCCAGAAGCACTTAAAGGTCAATAGACAACAGAGAAAGGAATGAGCAAAAATAGGTATAGTAAGTGATGGATGAAAACCGGCTATTGGTGAAACAAAAAACATAACAAGAGTGACTGGAAATGAAAGAGAATAAAAGTCATAAGACTAATATTTACATCAGCAAAACAAAAGGCCTGAGAAAAGTGAGAGATCACTCCTCCTCTCTTCTACAGGACTCTCTCTTTCTCTTAGTGGAGGCTATTTTGAGATAAAATTGTAGGGTTGTTTCTCTCCTCGGGTATTTTGTGGCCAGTTCACAGAACTCTGCACACAATGGTTGTACAAGTCGCCATAGAAACAGAGAAGAAAAAGAGAAGATTTATCTACAGGTTGCATGATGCTTCATGATGACAGATCAATCTGTCTGCTACCAACATCAATTACAGATTAAACCTGGTCTGCATTGTTGTGTTGTTATTTCATGACACAGTGACATCATTTCTACCTCACTGTCCTTTACTATCATGTTCATCCTTGTACTCCATCATTACTCACTTTGTCCTGGACGTGAAGAGACATGCTCTGCTTCCTGTGAGGACAGAGAAAAAAAACCAAGCAAGCTTTCATCTGAGTCATACAATTGTTTGATTTAGATTTGTACATTCGCATTTACACTACGTGGATAACTTGTGTAATAACTGGCACTGTATATGCACATCAATCTTTTAATTAACAAGACTAAAAGGTCTTATTAGTCACACCATTATAACCTGATGATTTTGCTCATCTCAGAGCTTTTGCAGTAGTGAGGCCATGAAGAATAGGACCTGAGAGTAGCGCAAGACTAAAGGCCATGGGGTCATTCAAATCAAAAGGGTTTATCCCTTCTGAAAACGAGGGCCCACATCAAATTGTATGTTAATCTGGTAATCTCACATTATGACATATGCTGTATGCAAATTTGATACTTCCTCCACCATCAAGTCAAATTTTCTGAGTGAAATGAACCTTAATTTGGCAAACTCAGAGAGGGAGTTTGGCACTAAATAGGCTATTAACTTTGGAAAATACCCACTTGATTTGGCTTGATTCAGTTAAACATTAGAATACTTTTTTTGTGCATCACAAAGATTGGGATTTTGTCCTCTGTCCTCTCTTTCAGTGGGCTTCATCTGAGAGGGCAACCAAGACCCCTCCTCCCTTGTACACATGGGTAGTGCCAGTGAGCATAAAATCAGGATATATTTTAATAATTCTCAACCTTTAAACTCTTACCTTGGCTGAGAACGGGGACTTGGAGGGTTCACCTGTGCTCGGTGTGTGTATAGCTGTCAGGAGAGGGGGCCATGAGTGGGTCATTTCCTGTGGAGGGGAATAAAAAGAGTGCGATGTGTTAGGAG
Organism: Oplegnathus fasciatus; assembly: GCA_003416845.1. NCBI lineage: Eukaryota > Metazoa > Chordata > Actinopteri > Centrarchiformes > Oplegnathidae > Oplegnathus > Oplegnathus fasciatus. The sequence continues at coordinate 361,893 of NTHP01000331.1, forward strand.
CCTATCGACAGAGCACAACTATGAAACAGGCGAACATTAATGCATGCAGGTGCACTCTCACTGGATCTTTCCTGTGCAGCATCTAAGAAGATAAAATCTGTTCAAAATGTGTATCTTGGATATAGTGACGGGCAGATGACAGTTTATCTTGTTCTTTTGCAACTTGAAGACCCAGAGGCAGCCGAATGAGAACCTCAAGTTTTAATTTAAATGTAAAATGTATCGCCTTTGTTGCTATGAGAAAGAATAACTGCAATTTTCTTTTTCCTTTCTTTCTTATAACTTTAGTGTAAAGGAAAATATTCTAGAAATTGCCAATAAAAACAATTATCTTTAATATCATCAACAAAAATTCTAGGAATTTATAAACATTTATGGAACTTCTACATAAATATAACAATTACATGAATAAATGCATAATGGTATCTCATCTCATCATCTCATCGCATTAGGAACCATACACAGTGCTATGAGATATACATACACACATACAGTCAATGGCCACTTTGTCAGGTGCCCCTGACAGACACCACTCGCTTCTCTAAACAACAACTCATATGTCTTCAGCTCAATATAAAGCAAGATTTGATATGAGCAACTTTGAACATGATTTTGATGCTTCCTGGGATTTTTAAGCAGCATCTTGACTTTACAAGAAATACTACGCTAAACAAGATGCAGTGATTGGGATTTCTATGGATGAAAACACCTCGTCAATAAGAATGACCAGACTTGTTCAAATTAATGAGAAGAGAACAAGTACAAAAATGCACATGTACACATCACATCAGTCCTTAAAGTGGACGGGCTTCAACAGCATCAGCATCACGCTGGACTCCGCTACTGTCAGCTATAAGCAGGATATAGAGGGGGAGGGATCAAGACTATTGATGAGTGGAAAAACCTTCTCTGCAGAATCTTGACTGGTGTTGCATGGTTCTGATGATGTGGCAGAAATTTTTACCATTTCATATGATGTGATAAATTGTTTACCTGTCATAAAAAATCTTGTATTGGTAAAATATAACAATTTCAACAAAAAGCAAGATGGACAAAACGAGTGACCTTAGTGACTTTGAACGTGGCATGATACTTCTAGCATCTCCAAAACAACTGTCATGTTTCATAAGCAAACATTTCAAGTGTTTACAGAGAATTGTGCAAAAAACAAACAGTGGCCTGTATGTTTATTTGAAGGATTCTTGCTATTCTCCTCTGAGCCCTTTTATCCACAAGCAGATTTCATCCAGACATCGAACTTATCAGACTTGAATATAACAGACATGTGGGGTGCTGATGTTGTCAGCAAAGATCAAGAAAGGTTCAGGGCACAGCAGCTGCAAAAAAAAGGACCAAAACTGGCCTGAGGGGTGTACTACAAAGTGAGATTAATGGGTTAGCGAGGTATGTTGAGCCTAAAGCCAGAGTGTTCAATATCACGAAGGTGGCTCTCTTTTAATCCGGCTAGATTGCCATGATAACTTATGCTGCACACCTAACCTGCTCCGGAGGAGGTTACGTTCAGCGTTTCGGATTTAAATCGGCTATTACGGAGCCCCTAAAGTTGATATTTTTTTATCTTGTGCGAATGAGTTAATTATTATTATAATAATTATCTTATGGGACTTTAAGGTCTCCGTAGGCTATAAAAAGCATCTCCTCTCATTTTTTTCCCTGTTTGCTTCAGGTAATATTAACACTTCAATCATATCATCAATCAGCATATCATCCATTCATCCATCCAACAGAATGATGAAGGCACAGCAGCTGCTTTGGATTATGTTTTTATGCTTGGTCCTGATTTGCTGTCAAGTCCGTTTTGCTGGTACCGCAGCTAATAGTACACCAAAAATTGATTAGTCTATTGGTATTTATTACAAATAATATTCAATCAATAAAATTCATTTCACTTTGATTTGACCAAATGTATTCCTTAATTCTTTCTACAGTCTGAAATTTCTCTTCAGTGGCCTGCTGAGTATCGGGGTCTCGGTGCAGCATATTTGGAAAGGTTGGCAGCAAGACTGTGCAGCTGTTCAGTATTCAGAAACTGCAAAATGCAATAATTTCTACTTAAAAGTCTTATTCTTAAACCAGCATTAAGCATCTTGCTGAGTTCATGCCCAGGCTGTTCTGAAGGCCTGAATTGGCACAACATGCTACTACAGTAAATATCTAATAAATTAAATTCTGTCTAAATGAAACAAATATGTTAAGGCCACTGCAAAGCCACGGTATACTGCTAGATGGTCGGATGTAGGAATGTCTTGGAATGATTCAGGAGCTAAATGAGGAATAAAAATGTTATTTTGAAATCGCACATTGAACATTCTTAAGATTCATAACTTTTTCATTCTTTGCCCAGCACAGGTCGTTGGCCCACATGCTGATCTTTAAAAACTCAGTGGAGCTGTGAGGTGACTGAACAATTGAAAATACAAACAAACTGAGTGATAAAGAAAAAACTGTAGATTCAGAGCAAAAGACTTTTGTAAGAAAGCTAAAGAAAAGTTTATCTGCAGTTGCTCAAGTTCGTAGGGCTGTTGAGCAACTAGAAACATGCATGTTTGCTCTTCTATGTCTGAAAATGCAACATGAGCACAGTCACATTTTGTTACAGCTACAGCCTCTCAACATGACAGCTGAATACTCTCATACTCCAGTAACAGGAGATACTACAGACAAACTGGATGAATAATTCCCTGATTACAGGCCCACCGACCCCCATCAACAATTAGACAGCATCGCTTGTGCACTCCCATTTGTTGTGCTATCAGACGTATAATGCAGTTTTCTGCTGTTGAGCTGCTATTCATGAAAACTGCACACTTCTTGCTGCTGCTTCAAGTCAAAAGCCTTTCAACAGCACACAACAGGAATGCTTTTATTGTGAAGCAGCTACTGGAAATGCAGCCTTATTGAGCAAAGCAACAATACCAAGTAACTGTTTGACAAAAACATCACAATATGGACATTTTTCAGCACTTTTCTGTAGGATAGGTTGTAAAACAGCAGGCACGGTTTCCAGGATATAGAAAATACTTTGAAAAATACATCTTACATTGAAATTGAATAAATGCTTTTATTTACATGTGAATGGTATTTGGATGGGCAACGTTTATGTGAGTCTATAATCGGTTTAGAAGTTTTGAACTCGAATGTAAGATGTAAATAAGCCCCCATCATAATTAGATTATTATGGTGGCAAAAGACAATAACCGACTGTAAATGAGAATTTAAACAGCTGGACTTACCCTCAAGATGTCCTCGACACACTGAGCTTCATTTGTCCTCGTCTATAGAAAGGAAAATAATAATTAATTTCCAAAAAGACAATGAAAAACATGAATGCAATTATAACACAGACCAAACATAGAAAGATTTTTTAGATTTTACAGGGCAAACCATTTATGGTACTTGAAAGGCCAAACTTAAAAAAACAAAACATTAAATCAGCCTTCATCCATTTACATTTCGGATTGTTCACTCCTTGTTGTTGATGTGCTGCATGCGGACAGTGCAACTATATCTCACCCGCATAGAGGCACATCTATCTCTAGTGGGAGCATTGCCAGTTGTAATACAAGAGCTGTCATTAAAACAATGCAATGTGGCAAATCATCTGTAGGTGTAACTTGTAGCGAACTGAAAACACGTACAGCATAGTGGAACACAATGGAAGAATTAAAATGCCGAAATTAAAACAAATCAAACAAAAAAGTGAAATACAATACACATTGTTATATACATTTCCTTTTCATGTATGCATTAAGTGTCATAATTAAATTTAAAAAAAAAAAACATATGTTAAAAGGACAATTATTAATTGTTTTTCATTGTGACATGTATTTTCCATGCTGCATTAAAATCAAATCACAACACAGAAAAGTGAAGAGGTGTATTACATGTCAGTGTTGGTCCAGCAGAGAGCAGCATAAACCTGCCAATACTAAATGCAAACCAATATCATTTGTTTTCATGAGGAGGTGCAGGGAGCTTTTTCTTTTTTGAGATGGAGACGCATTGTCCATGCCAAAATGAAAAACAACCAACTGTCCAATCACAGCTTGGGGGCAGAACCATGGGCCATCATTTGATTTTAATGCGAAAATTAATTTCCTGTCACAATGAAAAACAATTAATTCAGTGGTTAAAGACAAATAATCGTCCTTTTAACATATATTTTTAATTTAATCATGGCACAGTAGATACATACATAAAAAAGGAAACACATATAACTATGTGTATTGTATTTCAGTTTATTTCTTTGTTTGACTTGTTTTAATTTAGGCATTTTAGATCTTCCACAGAACACCAGACTAATAAACGATGTTGAGACAAATTATTTTTAAAAGGCAAATATTGAAAACAGCCACTTTAAACTTTGCATTATGAGCCTATAACCAGGTCCAGAGAGTTGAAAAAGAACAGACAAAACATTACAAACATCTATCGATATATTACAGTCCTACTGTATACTACAACACCACTAACACTACAGCCTCAACACCCCGTATCAGGCAGCAACACAGGCCAAGCCCGACATCAGATAAATACTGTGTGTGTGAATGAGTCAACAGGCTGTATTTCAGTTTGTTTTCAGTCCTGTCTTTCAGTTGTTCCTTCTGAATGGACAGTGTTTGAGATAAGGTCAGACTGAATGGGCCCCCAGAGTAGTTATGTAAGTTGGTGACAAAGCTCATTTATTGTTCTGCTGAGCCCAGGGGTGAAGTTATCAGAGGCAGCTGAGGTCACATATTCACACACACATACACAAAAACACAAACCACAGCCTGCTTGCCACATACACCACGCTACACACCTGAGTAAGACATGACATTACATGCTCAAATTCAGTCATACTCACTGACTCACAGTATTATACAGTGCAGTACAGCATCTCTAAAGTACAAAACAACACTTCCCAAAACCACTGCAAAACTTCCACCTCCTGAAATGAGGTTTCTGAAATTGTGTGTTTTCTTAAATGTGATTTTGTGTTATTTAATGTTGTATTTTCTCTTTCTCTTCACACCAGTCGAACTTTAATCTACACGCCTGATCGTCTTTGCTGCACGTGCACAAGGAAGTCTGCTCTCTGAAACACGTCTTTGTATTAACCTGTGTTAGGAATAACACATTACTGTAATCAGATTACTTCTTCCAGTTATGCAGTACTGCCCAAGAAAGAAGATCAAGAAAAGAAAAACAAGATCCAAATCATCCTCTCAGTAGTTTGGAGGCTAAAGGGACATTTCTGATTATACAGTCTATCAAAAAACATCTTATTTATGGCTTATTGCAGATGTGGAACTTAGCTCAGGAGTGAAGCGTTGGTGAGAAATAGGGGAATGAGTAACTGCCCAGCTATCCTGCACTGGATTAGTCCCAGCAGTGAAAACAGCAGCACATTCAGCACTGCTGTGTTGCTGCAGGGTGGTGAGGGGGAGGTGTGGAGTGCTGCAGGTGCAAGTGTGTGTTTATGTGCAACAGGGAACAGATGAATAGAGTTGAACTGGAGTTCAGCCAAATTCTTCGAAACAAAGCAAAGTCCAAGACCTTCTGGAAACGCCTGAACAGTCAAGCAAGAATATCAAAACTATGAAGAGGTTTCAGAGAACATCCTGAGATCAGCAGAAACACACAATCCTCTTAGCTCATAGTACAGTATATTCAAAGCCCAGACAACTGCTGAGAAATAATAATAAGTAGGACTTCACTTGTTCTATCACCTCCCCCACAGTCCCTGGAAGCACCAAACAAGAGATTCAGTGTTATATGATATCGTAAGACAATCGTGTATGGTACATCACAATGTCTATGTTACTGAAGAGGTAAATATACTCATAGAAAAGCTAAAACATTTTTCCAAAAAGCTGGAATCAATCATATACTATTACACTAAAGTATCTACCCCATACTGTACTTTGGATCCTACTGTTCCTTTATATTTAAACAGTGTACTAATGTTAAACAAGTTTATTGTTTATAGAGAGCCAGACTGAAACTGGAACCTCCAGGTTATTCAACAAAATTAAGAAAATGCAATATTATTTTGTTCACCAATAAGCCATGTGGTTCACTCCATTTGTCTATCTAGGGATAGTCATTTTTTTGTAATACTTTGTTTATTTAGTATTTCTATAATAGCAGCCTGTACGAAACACAATTTCCCACAAGCCCATACCACTAGTGCTTTTCAAGGAACAGTTTGACATTTTGGGAAACACTTTTATTCGCATTCATTGCTGAGAGTTAGATGAGAAGATCAGTATCAATCTGGGGCCATATTCATAAAGCTTCCTAGTACAAAGAGTTGCTCCTAGTCTAATATTCTTGGCTTTACAACGTTTTCTAAGAATTTCCCCTCACAGTTAAGACTAGATCGTAAAGATGAAAATTAGAGCCCTTAAGGTGAAAAACTGTTAGGGGTAGGGAGGAGGACTTTTAAGAGGCTTAAGAGTTTCTCAAGCAGAGGAAAAAAATGGTGGAAAGACAAAGATGTGGGAGATATATTCTCCAAACGCTGAATGACAGTGAGTTAATGAAACACTACAGATTAGATCATGCAGGGATAAGGTTTGTGGTCGATCTCATTCGAGATGCGCTCACATGTCCCACCCTACACAATAATGCTATAACACCAGAAATGAAAGTGACTGGCCAGCAATCACAGAAACTGATGAAAGCTGCGACATTTCCCCCCATTAATATCAAATAGATTAAGTACTAAAATGACCAGCATGGTAAATAAACGTAAGCAAATAAATGTAACAACTATCAGCATGTGCATGGGCTCCTGCGCAAGTAGGCCTGTGTTACATTCTGTTGGCTACTTTTAAAGTATGGCTTACAATTTATTCAACAGAGATGTTCATCAGATAAAATAGTATTCATAATTACACCACATCTTAATAGAGACTAAATTCTATGATTAGGCCAATCGATTTCACTATCCATTCTACGCCCATTATCACTAGGAGTGCATTTTATTTCTACTTTTTTTCTTTTTGGATCAATTAATCACACCTTTTAAAAGAATGCGTCATACCTAGCAACAGGGTCAACCACATCTCCTCACCAAGGTAAAAGCTTCTGTCCCTTCCTTGCTCAGAGAATTTTCCTAAATCACTCCTAAGCTCGGACTACTTCCTAGAAATTTTTAGGCTAAGTTGGGAGCTCTCTGAGAGTATTCTCAGAATGTTTGTTAATGTGGCCCCTAAATGCTAAATACGAAACCTACAGCAAGTTAGCTTAGCTTAGCATAAAGACTAGAAACAGGGGGAAACAGCTAGCCTGGCTCTGTCCGAAGTAGACAAAATCCAGCTACCAGCACCTCTAAAGCTCATTAATTAACTTACATCTCATTTATTTGATCCGTGCAAGAACCAAAGTGTAAAAACAACAAGTTGCGGCTTTAGGGGAGGTATAAGCGGGACTATTTTCCTCTTGTTTCCATTCTTTAAGCTAAGTTAAGCTTCCTAGCCATATTACATTTTAAATAATGTGTTACAGTTACGAGATCTAAGACAATATACTCACCTCTAAAAATTGTGGCAGTATCTTCTTTTTGCCCGGGTCAGATTTGTTGATTAACTCCGGTAGAGGTACATATGGCTCTGGTGAAGGCTTTAGCTCAGGTGACTCGGTGATCACCTGGTCCTGACCGTCCATGGGCCGCACATATGCTGTTGGCTTCTGGGTCATGACTACGCTTGGCTGCTTAGACGACAGGAGTGAAGGGAAGGTCTGGGAAGGTAGTGAGTTACTCTTGTTGCCTTGAGGCAGAGATGCATCTTTGGGGGACTGTTTTTGGTTAAATGTGGAACTATCCATGATGCTGGCAGACTCAGAGGGGTGATCTGTGGACCCTTGAAGCTGATGTCTATCAAAGGTGTCCTTAGTGTCCGTGTCGGAGTTATCGCGGTCACTGCAAAGTAGGAAGGGTAGCGGCTTAGCATCAGGAGACTGAGAAGACATTTCCTGGGGAAGGCTGACACGCTCCCTGAGATCTGAGTGGGCTTCACTCTTCTTTTGTTGATGTGCTGAGCTGCTGAGCTGACTGTGGTTCAAAGACGCACTTGAGAACGTGGATGAATGTCCTTGGTGGCTGGGAGAAGACGAGGCAGTGGACGTCCTCATGGGCTGAGAGGAGTAACTGTTACTAGAGGGGGCTTTCTGACTTTGGGTGGACATGTAATGGACCTGGTTATGGAAAGGAGGTTTGGTTGGTTTATCTGTGTTTGGCTGTCCCTGATCTGACTGTGAGAAGGTTACATAAGTAGGAATGGGTAAAGGCTCAGTGGCAAAGGGATAGGGATTATTCACATCTTCATAACTGCCCAGCATCCTCTGGATTCGATTGGAAAGCTCATCCCCTTTGTTTGTCTACAAAAAGAAGATGTAAACACTTAGTAAGAAGGTTTTGTAAACTGAGATGTCTGTCCTCGGTTAGCATTACTAAGTACAAGAACACTCTTCAAAGCAAAGATTTGGGTGTTATGCAAATTAGGCCCTTGTTTGCATTGGTCACATTTTCAAATTCCTTTTTTTGTCCCGTCAACATTTACAGTTTCAGTTTAATTTATTCACTAAAATCTCTCTACACAGTGTCCTCTGACTGTACAGGTGCCATAAACCAGATGAGAGAAGAGAGGAGTTAATAAATGTTGATACGCTTTTCTGAGTCGCCTTCAATTATTATCCTGCGCTCACAGCAATTACTTTATGAGCAGCAGCGAGTGATTCGTCTGCCTTTTTTGGCCCAGGTTTTGCCTCTCAGGCTACATACAGGCTGCCCTATCTGATTTATGGAGGCTGTTGGGGCCATTTGCAGCCTCAGAGGAAGAGTGCAGACACTATTCAAGGCTGAAAACAGTCCTGCCAGCTCCTCTGCATGTTTTCTAGGGCTGACCCAAAGGCTTCGAAGCTTCGACGCTTCTACTGTTGCCATGGTAATTGACGTCCAAATCAGTATTCGAATGCTGCGTTTTTTTTATTAGATATGCATTACCCCAAAAATCCCAAATAGCCCATGAAATATAGACTTACACATGAGCAAATTCGTTTTTATGGGCTATGGCTGTAATTTATTCGATGTGATTATTGCACATTTTGTAACTCAATAAAAAGGAAAAGTCCGATTTTTGTCCTCATCTCCCATTAGACTCCAGTGCTCGAAGCGGGCCAGGCACTTCTACATTTTACTCTTTGGTGTACCGTGACTTTTTCTTGCGCACCGGCACTTCTCACAAGCTGCTGGTACTCTTCTCTTCCCTCTCCATATCAAGTTCTAACGTTCTCGCCTGCCTGCTTTTCCCTGTCGGTGGCTAGTCTAAGTAACGAGCATGGTGACGCCGAGGTGCTTTGTTTGTGTGACACACTTAAAATAAAGTAGTCGAAGCTTCGAATTCTTGCGGGTTTTAAGTAGAGTTAATGCATTAACAATGCAGCAATTTACATAATTCATTTCTTTTACTACGATTATTATTGAAAGCACAATGACCAATTTCATCATAATTTGTTATTTGCTAACAGCAAAGCTTTTATTTTGGGGGGTTGAAGAACATCTGACTGGCCTCTGAAACTAAACCTACGTCTTTGTCTGCAAACAGATTTTTTCCCCGTTTAAATATCATTTGAAGAATGTCTTTGTTGAAATTACTCACACATTGTATTTGAAATGCAATACTGTTATGGTATTGAAACTTTCCAACGTTTTTAAAGTCCAGAATAAGCATATGTTTATCCCTAACAACTACAGTAGAAGTCCTGTTAGAGGCTACACTGCTGTTTACACACAAGTGGACCAAAACAGTGTCACCATTAGAGCATTTCATCCCCACTATGCGAGTCTTTACCTTGTATGGTTCCCCAAAGAGTGGCACATTTTCAGGGTTGAGTTCTTTGGCTTGGCTTGTTTCTTGGTTCCTCTGTTCCCATGCTCGGAGGCGAAGAAGGTTCCTTTCTTCATTGTATACACTGCGGAGCATTACAAAGAAAAGACAGATCTAAACTCAGCATTGGATTTACAAGTGTATCATTCCAACCGTAACACTAAATACAATTACCCAGTTAAATGTCAGAGGCTAAGATGCTCCATTACTCAATGACTGAATGAGTCATTTGTTTTAGATTTCCGAGGATTTAATACACTTATGAACCCCAAGACAAAGAATATGACTGATCCTTATGATAAAAATCAGTTTTGGCTCAAGACACCAGAAAATGTTGAGAGTGCAAATGTATGGCATCTTATCGCAGACTAATCTACCCTGAGGGCAGAGCAGCAGCGTCTAATGGGAGAAGACCATCATATCTACAGACAAGTGTAATTAGACTCACAGACGCCATGAGGATTCACCACAACCTTCACATCTGTTCTCTCTAGTCCCTAAAGATGACATGCAGACATCAAATGATTCTGACTACTAGTCCTGATTTGATGCCAATGGAAAAAAGGAGCTTGTTTGCTATAGTAAATTACATCTTTTAATACTGTGTTTAGGCCCCGTTTTATACTTTTAATAAACTAAAGTGAGCTGAACATTTATCTACATTTTCAAATTTCATAGTTTTCTTCCCAAAATACAACAGTGTTGATCACCCTCAGCAACCCCAATGGGATGCTTCCATGGCAACAAGTGGAGCAGCTCAGATTTGGGACTAAGCCAAACAGATGAGCACTTTCTCATTAATGCAGCAGAGAGACTGGTCAAATTACTAGTACAGCACACTGGCACTGCCCAGTCACAGGCCCTACATCAGTACTACCCAAGGGGTAAAGCAACATACTATGTCTGTATTAAGCTTACACACCAGTCTTCCAAAACAACCATAAAACATACATTTTGTTGATGATTGTACATGTTCATGATACAGCACAATCTCTTTACAGAAAGTAATTAGAAACAAAGGAAACAAAGCTCCTGCGAACGATATCAGGGGTTGATTTATCTTAATGTTGGGTCAAACTCTAATCATGTAAAAATTAGTTACATCTGCACAAATACTGTATTTAACAGGTGAGCTTTAGACCAATGTCAGCTATTTTGAGCAGTCTGACCGCTCCCGTTGATAAGTTTCCTGTCTTTAAAACAAATAATAATTTGCTACCCTGAGCCGTCTGTGTAGAACCAAGGTGAATGAGAGAGCTCTGAGTGTACCGATTTACCAATCACAGATTATAAAGGCCAAACTGCCAAATCTGAACGGGAGAGAAGAAGAAACTTCATCAAACCTTGGAAGGCAAAGTATCCCGGCGTTTTTTACAGAGATGTAAATCATACAGAAAATCCTGTGCGAAGCAATTCCATCAGTGGAAAAACAAGTTTGTTTATTCGGGAAAGCACGTCATCCAGATTCAGAGAAACACAACTGGCTACACAGTGAGACAGCAGCCACAAAAGCTGAGGACTCAAATCAGAGCGTGCACACCCACACAAGAGCAGACGGTAACCCCACTTCAGAGTACGACTCCGCTATCCTGTCAAACGTTTTGACACTTCTGAAAGCCTTCTCAAATTTAACCCATTACAGCTGATGCAGAACCACCTCTAAGGGTGTGACACCAAAGTCAAGTTTCTGCTGGTAGTATTTAGTAAAATGTTAAATCATGTGCAGAGTGTGCACACTTGAACAACTTAAAATGACAAATAAAAAAGGTAAACAGTGACATTCTGACTCTTTTTTTGAACATTTAACTTCTATGCAAGCGCTAAACTTTTTTATATATACTTTTTTAATTATACAATGAACAAAAACATTTGCCATTGTTGCACAACGTAGCTATGCACCACTTGGTTTCCAAACAGCTTAAAAAGTTACCTTTGTTTCAGGATCCTAAGACTAAGACTATCAAAAAACAAGACCACACAGTGTCATAGATGCAAAGCCTCCTACACAGTTCAGCAGCATCACAGAGAGGAGGTGAGGGTTCCTGGTTCAGGATCACCTCTGAGGGCCACTAGAGAAAGTGATGTAGTTTGGGGTCCCATAGGGTGCTTTAAATTTAGACAGAAATTGATCTATTTTGAACATCAATTAATTGTTCAACGCCAAACATTCCCTTGTTCCAGGTTCTCAATTGTGATATTTGCTTAATTTATCTGTCATATGACAGTAAACTGAACATCTTAGGCGTTTTTTTGAAAATGTCACCTGGGACTCAAAAAATAATCATCAGACTAATCAAATAATCCTTCATTGCAGCCATAAATGTTACTTTTGTTTTTTAAAGCAGAAACATTTTTCCTTCCCTGCAGCAACAAGCTAAAAGCCCACAATGATACAAAGCAGAGGTTTTAGTTTCAGCACTACTTCATTAGTCAATCAGCAGAATCACAAGAATCAAAATATTTGGATAATGATTGGTAGGTTTAGGTAAAAAAGCAAAACTGAAACATTCTCTGTTTGAAGCTTCTAAAATGTGAGGATTTGATTCCTCTCTCTGTTTTATAACATTTTAAATGGAATATCTGTTTGACTGTTGGCCGGACAAAACAAGCAATTTTAAGACGTCGCTTTGGGCTTATGGAATGTGGAATGGACTTTTTTTTTTTTTACCATTTCATGACATTTTATATAGTGAAAGATTAACAGAAAAAATAAATCGACAAATTAATCAATAATGAAAATAATCATTAGTTACAGCCCTCATACAAAACTAGCAAACGCAAGAGTAAAATGACCCTACAACTAATGAGGAATGTCCACTTTTGTCATCACTTATGTTGACGTCACATGTGCTAGCATTATAAGCATTGTGATAATGTCGACTCTCTAGTCTTCACACAATGTACACCTCCACAACTTTGTACACTTTCTCCCATCCTGCTTAATTGGTTACTGTGCTCAAAAAACACTCATCATATATTTGAAAATACTGATACAGATACAAGATACAAACAGGACAAATATATTTTAAAGGCCCCTCACTGCTATGAATGAACATTTTTGATGCCCTTCTTCCCAAAACTTTATGTAAAGTTCTGCTGCCAGTGCACACTTTCCCTATAGGTGTTTAACTTCCAGAAAAATTGTTTCATCAAATATTGGCTATGTCCTGACAATGCATGTGACAACACACAGGGCTGGTTTGCAAGCAGAGACTATAAAAGAAAAGTAATCTGCATTTCACTCTGCTCTTACCAGCAACCCAAAGCGACAACACAGCCACCAATCTAAAAGCTATATTCTACTTTTATTTGCCTTTAAAACTTTAACACTCAACCCTCGCCCACTATAACTGACACCATCCCTCAAATGACTGAGATCTCAAGAGGTGTGATTTCGAAGATCTATAGCAGCCTTACTGGGCTCCAGACCCCATCGATGTCACGAGTGTGGATATAGGCGACAAATTAGATGATCATACCTGGGATGGGGCACTAGATTGGATATTTTCATCATCCTTTAATGCCAGAGTCATACTGCACCCAATTTTGATCCTACCTGCATTAGATGTAAGATTGAACCTGCTTCTTTATACCACCAATTTTCAGCCTGCCCTTTAGTGGCAAAACTCTGGGACAGGATATTTAAATGCCTCTCTGAAATTTTTGGAGTTTTACCAGTAAACTTGCCTCTGTCTGGACTTCAACGTGGGGCAGAGGGTCATTCTTTTAAACTGGACACTCCACCATTCAGACACTGGGTTAGAGACCTGATGATGTCTTTGGGTTTAGAGAAGATCAGATACTTACTTAAGGGTAAATCCAACATTTTCTCTAAGATCTGGGACACCTATAAAGCTCATCTTGCAAAGACTGATTTTAACCAATTCTTTCCCATGATTTTTCGTGTAAAAGACTTGTTTCTGTTTGGTTTGTTTTTCCCTCTTTTTAATTAACTATTATCATCATTAGCACTATCATCATTATTACCATTTCATTATGTAATCTGGCTACCCATGTATCTGTGTCCTCTTTGCATATATACATGCACTTTACCATACTTTTAGCTTGTCTCTCTGCATCTCTCTGATTGTATGCGTTTGTGTGTCTATATAACTGACTGGCTATATAATGTTCTATGGACCTGAATTGTTTTTGTCCTGTTCTTAACTACAAATCCAATAAATAAAAACAAAAAAGAGTTTAAAAAAACAACTTTACCTGTCCGTATAAAGCTCACTTTTTAATTAGTCGGCAATATAGTCTTCTATCCTGTCTGCCAGCTGTAATCCTCATATTGCTCTCTAAATAAATCTGAAGCTGCCATTTAATTTAACTGAGCAGTCTGCAAGAAAGTTGAAGCCAAATCATTATATTAATACATAAGAATTATGGTGATGGCCTTAAAGTTGAAAGGCACTTCAGACAGTAGAAAGATGTCAATGTAAACAGACTGGAAAAGTTTTATACATCTCTTCTGCTCAGAGTATTGGTTGGTTACTGAGTGGTAGACTTGTTCTTTCTTCTCAGACCAGACTGCATTGTCTTTTTTGTGATTTTTGAGCAATATACAGTAAATGACATTAATTCAAGTTAGTCAAACACAACGGATGACGTTTTAGAGTAATTTATGTTTAAGTAGGTGTATCGGCTTTAAAACTAAACATGTAACTAAACGTTAACTTACACAAACTAGCTTGTATAAACACAGCAGCCCCGTTGACCAGCTGGTAAAAATCACATCAGCCTGCTCTTTCCAGCTGATTCCACCTCCTCCTCGAACTGCTTATCAAGCTAAAACCCTGCAAGTCACTTTTCACATTAACTACAGACAGTTACCAAACAAAGACCGCCTTCCTTCTGGTACTTACACAGAGTTTCAGACTAAAAAACTTTAACTTAAAAGACGTGTCAAGTGATTGCTAGTGAGCTGGCTAACCAGATCGAGCTAATTAACAGTAGTTACGCTGTGAGGCTAGCTAGCAGCTAGCCGTGTCTGCCTACCTCGGCTGAGATGCCATGGTGCGCCTCTCACAACAACCAAAGTTGGTTGTCATGTGTTTCTGACAGTCCTCACCACGGTGTCCTCCTCACTCAGTCACATTGTTTACCGGTTGAAGGTTATTTGTTAGTTTAACCGGCTGTCAGGCCGCCGTTGTTTGGTAGTTGTCTGCGTGTTTGGGTTGTCCACTCTCTCTGCCTACTGGATTGTTCTACTCTATTCAGCCATCCGGGGACCAAGCTCAGTTTTATACACTCAATTCAGCTCAAACGTGCCAGAAAACATCTCTAAAGCAGTTGTGTTATTATACTAAGTGTAACTATAACGAATGAGTCCTTTAAGAGCTGTATTATTTACTGTTTTTTCTTTACAAGTACAGTTTGCCCAAACTTTACACTGTTACCCCTGCGAGACAGACATGGTACAGTCACAGAGGGCTGTTATGAGTCCTGGTTAAAAGTTTTGCACGACAGCTGATTTTTAAAGCTAATGCATGTTTGCAAATCATCTTAGAATATGTATAAATATACATGCATATACTGTACATAACCACCCACTTCATGTATATAAAGTAATCTAGTACTTTATCCTTTCAATATTTATTTTTGCACTATTTGTACTATTTGTTTACAATCTACAAAACACTTGTGTACAGACATTGTATGTTGTTGGTCATCGTTGCTTTTTATATATATATTTACATATAGAGCTATTTTCACCTACTTTAAGTACGTAATAGTTCTGTTTATTTGTACCTTGCTTTGTTCAGCTTTGCTGTCCTTGTTTTTTGCTGTATGTCTATTTCTGTGTAAGCACATTGAGAACAACTTAAAAACTGTAGTTAAATTCCTTGTATGTGCACACATACTTGGCCAATAAAGCTGATTCTGATATGACTGTTGACAGCAGGAGAAAAATACATTTCTCACCTAAAACAAAGAAGGAAAGAAAGATACAACTACAAATAGAAAACAATAAAAGCCGAGAACTGGGCCAAAAAGTATCAGTAAAAGGTACTTTTTAACCATTTGTTTCCTGCATTAGAATGACAGTAGCAGAAATTAGAACCACAGTATGTTTTTGTTTTGTTTTTTAATTATTTGCTGTCACACACACTGTCAATGGACCACCAACTTAAAAAAGGTATATTAGCTCATTAAAAAGCTATTAAATTATTAACTTAATAGAATTAGCTGCTTTGTTTTAAGTAATAATTGTTTGCCTGTTTTGACAGAATTACCTTTATTTAAAGCACATTTGTAGTCCACTCCGATATCTGACAATTTATGTTGTTGTTTTTTTAGTAGACTGTTTGGAGAGACATTTCATGACTGACAAAATCATTTTAAGCCACTGATAATAAAATCATCAGTTTTCTGTAGAAGAAAATAGCTTTAATATGAGGAAGGGCAATATTCTGTCCTTCATGGCCTGCTTTGTGTGGCCACTTGGCATTTAATGGTAAATAGTAAGATGCAGCACTTGAGGGGACACACTAACAGAACTAATATGTACTAATATGAAAGTAATTTTCTCTTGGTTCATGTGCCATTTAATACCTGAATTAAATTTAAACATGAATGGTGGAGAAATATGTGACAAAAGTGATTGTGGATACAGCACAAAACACTTACAAAAACTGATCAAATATAGTAAACATAATACCCATGTTTTAATTTAGAAATTAACGAACATCTGTCACACTCTTTCGTGATTGGTTGTTGATGCGATACCTTACCTGTTTACACCTAAAAAGCAGGACCTCTGGACCTGGGAGGGACTCACTCTCCTGCCCAGAAACACTGAAGCAGATCTTAATGTCCTCTGACTCACTCTACCACCTTGGTGCCAGTTTTGGTGAGTGAGTTCAGAGCCAAAACTGGCAGCGGTTCTGATGTCTCCTGCAGGTTTCAGAGCTTAGCCTGCAGCAGAAAACAGACGAACCACTTAACACATTTCAACAAGACACGTAGGACGAACATATGAAGATAAAGAGTTTTGCCTGGGTGGAAAAATCAGGCAGCCTGTGTCTGTGTGTTGCTGCTCTTGGAGCACGGACACTGGCACGTGTATGATTTAATGCAGGCCTGAGCACAGGCTGTGCAGAAAGGTCTGTTATTGGACACTCACCCTGGGTGGTTATGTTATGCTGCGACTGGTAGTCTGCCAGCAGAGCACACCAACATCATCCTCCTTCATTTAGACCTAACAGGAGGCTCAGGACAGCTGAATGAACCACGAGACTTTAAGACTGTAGACAACATATAATCCAATATTATTATTCAATACTAAAAGAGAATGAAAAGAAACATGACTGTACTGACTTATGTAAAACATGAAAAAATGTGTTTTGACCGTTTCAGCGCTGGGTTCACCCACTCACTCAAATGCAGGCATTCATGGTGTTCAGGTTTAACTATTATAGAGGCCTAATATGGAGGGAAATCTGACTGAAACAAAAGCTGACTGCTACACAGGCTACACAGGCATTTGTTCTAACAGGTCAAAATAAGCAGAGCCAGAGGGTATTGGTTGGGTCTGGGTCCTGTCAAAGAAATTGCACCCATCTGGGATTTAAATTTAGCATGTTTTAGGAAGTGATTGAGGGCAGTGATTGGTCAATGACACGCAGTGTTTTGATTGTGTGAAGTGTCTCAGATATTGAAAAACACAAATATCTTAATAGACATTTCAACTGTTTCCACTTTATCACTTCACGTTTTGCACAGAAAACCACTGTGAGGAATTTCAACACACAAAGGCACTGCCCTGTACTGTAACAAGCGTGCCATCCAGAGGCCGGATGCTGTGAGGGACTGCAGCCCGATTAATTAAAGTTTAAATGAGAACCAGCAGGTGGCACTGCATTGTTTCGTGTGAATAGAGCAGGAATCAAACATAAAAGGCCAAAATAATTCTGGCCACACAACCAGGAGCAGGTGAAATTTGTTTTTGATAAAGGATGGAAGCTTCACATCATATGATCACCAGAGCAGCACATACTGACAGAGTAACCACACAAACACATGCAGGATGCACACTGCACATATAGTACTTTATATAGCGTTAGTATTCAAAATACAGTAGCACAATTAGCCCAAACTAATTTGTTTACAGTTTAGGTAGTGCAAAGATTACTATTCTGTAAGTGTGCACTTGTTTTGTTTTAAAATGAACTGCAAAAGTTTGCTATAATAGGTTCTACATCAGGTTATAATAAAATATTTTAATGTTTCTCAATAGTCAAACACATAAACACAATAAACATGTGACTGAAAAAGAAAATAATATGTTTTAATATTGCCATAAACACTTACAACCATTAACATCTCATATTTACATTCTTCATTTAACTTAGAACTTTTGCATCATTCTGGTTGCCTTTGAATAAATCCAGCACTGATGATGTCTTGCAGATTTTCTAACAAATGTCTCTCAGCGCTTGACAAAGCTGGATTCGTAACATGCGAAGTGATCCACATCTGCTTCTATGCTCAAACGCCATCAAATACCTTCGCAACTAAAACAAGAAAGGTTTAAAGTCACATAAAGCAAACTTAAGGGCGGATTATTATTTATCCTGACTCTAAAATGTCTTTATAAAACAGGAAACCATATCATGTAATATGTAATGTTGACAATGAAATCATATACACAGATTAATGTTCATACTGTAAGTACCTTTACCTTGGTTAATTTGTATCATAAGTGCAGAGACTCCCCTCAAGTGTTTAGTCTGGCAATGAAAGCTATCCTTAGAGCAGCGGTTCTCAAACTGGGGTCCGGGGACCCCCAGGGGTCCTTGAGGGGGTTCCAGGGGGTCCCCAGAAAAATGCTGAATATTTTAATTTCACTGTTATTTCATTGACTAAAAGTTAGCCCAATGAGAAAATGTATAAGA
>NTHP01000331.1:380768-402739 GCA_003416845.1 Oplegnathus fasciatus
AAGTTAGCCCAATGAGAAAATGTATAAGAATGACTATTGTGATCATAGGTTTCACACTCTTCACTGTTAATCTGCCAGTCTACAGTATAGACAGTTATGGAATAATTAAATCTTCTCAGACGGGGATCCCTGAGATGACAAATACGGGTCCGCGGCCTGATGTGTATCAATTTGGGGGTCCTTGACACCAAAAAGTTTGAGAACCACTGCCTTAGAGAATCAAAATCAACATGGAAATACAGCCTAAATGTGTACCAAGTAAAAAGAGTACATAAAAATGGCTTTTATCAATTGTTATCTATCACACAGAAGAATTTAAAGAGGAAACTCTGGAAGACAGATCCTCCACAGAAACAAACTACAGAAAAGCAGATGAACAATAATTGTGTATCACTGAAATGGCTGCTGACTTTGCAGAGTTCATTGTGCTATAAGTTAAACGCACGCGCACTCTGTTCACTCGGGTGTATAGAGTTTTTTCTGTAGTATAGTAGAGTATTTTCTGATGCTACATTAATTCCACAGTAACTGTAAATGAGATGTGAAAGCCAGTGGTAAATAATTATGAATTAGTTATATGATATTTTTTATGGTTTTAATACAAGCAAGACATATTCAGGTGAGGTTTTAATGTGGTAACAACCAATGTAAATCATGTTAAATCAACCTCACTGCCAACCAATAGTCTGGTGGTTGTTGAGCTTTACAGATTTTACAGTGGTGGAATGTAACTAAATACACTTACTCAACTACTGTACTTAAGTATGATACTTTCTACTTCTACTCCACTACATTTCAGAGGGAAGTATTGTACTTTTTATTCCACTACATTTATTCGACTGCTATAGTTACTTTACAAATTAAGAGTTTTGCATACAAAACATATGAAGAGCTTATTATGATGCTATGTTATAGATTAAACTACCCAACAGTTTATACAAGTACAACTGAAACCATTAGTCCATTGACAGAAAATTCATTGGCAACTATTTTGACAATTGTTTAAGTAATTTTTCATGCAAAACGCAAAACATTTCAAGCTTCTGAAATGTGAGCTGCTGCTTTTACTTTTAATGTTTCTTATAATTTTGAGGTTTTGGATTGTTGGTTGTGAAGGTGTCACTTTGGGTAATTATGACAGCATTTCTCACTATTTTCAGAATTTGTAAAACTAAACAATCAATCAATTAACGGAGAAAAGAATCAGCAGATTAATCCACAATGAAAATCATTAGTTACAGCCTTGTATAAAATAGGTAAAAATGAGCTCCAGCTCAACCAACTACAATAGTAAAATGCTGATTTTATATTAATGAACGAGTAATAATAATCTAATGATATAATATATAATAGTATAACAGTCACAGAGGACAATTTCCTGAATTTGAGTACTTTTACTTTAATATTTTCCTGATTATACTAACTACTCGTATCATTTCCAATGCAGGACTTCTACTTGTAATGGTGTACTTTTACAGTGTGGTATTAGTACTTTTACTTAAAGGTGTAGTCTAAGATTCTAATCCAAAGCAGTTTTTGTCAAATTCAGTGAATATCTCCTCACGGTCTGCTAACTTTCCGTTCTGTGTGTGCGCTGAAAAAAAAGTCCGGTGTTCATACACAGCCCTGGCTCTGTAAACGGGAAACAACAGAGCAGCTCGGATGGAGCCACCAACCCAGTTCGCCAAATACTGACGCTTTAGCCGCGTTTCCACTAAACACTTCGGTATAATATGTCACAACTCGTGCACAGGACAAACTAACCCTGTGCATTACTTGCGCGAGTTTGAAGGAGCACTGAAGACAGGGGTGTATTTGTTTATCTGTTCAGTTCAAATATCAACAAGCTTTCTCCAGAATCGTAGACTACACCTTTAAGTAAAAGATCTGAGTACTTTTTCCATCACTGAGGTTTTATCTGTCACCTCCTTGGTTGGACTGATTTGGATTTCTCTGCCAGAAGGTGACCAGATAGGGGGGACATTTAAGAACTTTGTCCCCCAGGATGTCTTCCTGGGCCATGACTTGTATGCAGAAGGATGTCCCGGCCCTCTCTGTGCTGAAGTGCTGTGTGACGTCATAACGGAGGCCACAGTTCTCTGCAATTGTGGTGGGGCTGTTGTGTGCTAGCAGTGTGGTGGCAGCGGGGGCGGTGGCTTTGACCTCCAGCATCTCATGTCGAACTGTAGATACGTCCACAGGCAACACGACGTAAGCATGCTGAAAACTCTCTCCAATGGTGCACTTGAGCTCCGTAGACCAACAGTATTCTCCGAGGTCTCCTGGAAAGAGAAACTGTCTTATGAAGGCGTGTACACAGCAGATCATGTCATGTACAACATAAAACAGGTCTATGTCAGTCAGACAGTGATGATTGATACAAGAGTACCACTTTCATCTCTGATAATGTCTCAACATTTATTTCAGGTACTATTTTTAGGACACACCCAGCTTAAGATACTTGACTTTGCAGCATCCTAAAGTTGAAAATGTTACCAACTGGCTCCTTACCTTCTGTGGAGTCTGTAAGCCGTATATTATGATTGTCCTGCAGTTGCAATTTTTTGAAGTACGTCATCCCAGTGCACTCCATCAAACAATCCGTGACTTGTCTGACTCTGACTTGTGTCACCGTGCTGGAGATCGGTTTCAGCAGTGTTTCCTTCTCTGAACACTCAACTGCCCCTACAGCCAGCAGGACGAGGGACAGTAGGCCAAAAGACATCCACACAGTGAAATACATGGACATTCTGTCCAGTATCAATAAAACATAAAACTGCTGGCAATGTTGAGCTATTGGACCAGATATCGTTGTCCTCTTGTAGAGTTGTTGTTTTACTGTAGTCCAGGATCAATATCTTGATTGCACAACTTGAGAATCATAAATTAAGATTCCACTGCAGCCAGGAAAAGAGTTATAAAAGCTCTGAGAGTGAATGCACAGCAACCGAAAACGTTCTCAGAAGTGCGCAACATGTTGCTCTGCCCCTCACCAGCATCTGGTTTTCTGGAGTACAGTGCCAATATTTCCTCCTCTGCTATTTTCCTCCCTCTGGACTTAACATGTAACTGTCTGGCAGGCATGAAATCCTGAAAGGCTGGCATAAGAACGGCTTTAACAAAATAATGCTCTTTTCCATGTTATCATATTAAGTTTAGCCCATAATAAAGATGCCAGGAAAAACAAGTAGAAGCAATCATCTTTATTCAAATAATTGTGAGCAATAAATCAGTAAATCGGTACAAATGATTAAGATGTTACAGCAGGGTCATAGGCACAATAAAACATACAGTAAATGTATTGATTAAGTTGAGGTGAAGTATCACTCTGATAAGTAGTAGTGCACTTGTGAAAAAAACTTGAAAAAGTGAACGGTGAGGTAACTTTGTAAAGTCAATGGAAGCATATAACAAAAAAGCAAACAAAATGTTTGTTAAAGAAATAAAATAAAACTCACAACTGAGAACTGTGACCAATCATGAGAAAATGTCAGAAAAAAACAAGAACTCTGTTATTAAAAATGTGTATAAAAGCACACATCCTGTAAATCAAATGAAATGTTTTGGATTCATACACAACTTAATAGATAAAATAATAGAACAGACACTGAAATCTTCCCTAAAGTCTCTGCCAGCCTTTGAACTTTGTAATTAGATCTTAAATTAAATCATCTTGAATTAAATCATTTTACTGTGCAAAGCAACACATCACAGTAAAGCACTAAAGTGTGAGTATCTCAAGAGAAAGTACTATGATGTCTTGATTTCTTTTTTGTTTTAAGAGTTAATTTCAGTTTTTTTAGCTCACAACATAAAATTTTCTTGTGTGGCATGTTTTTATTTAACCAATCAAAAGTTTAATTGTCCACAATTTTCTTAAAGTTAATTTTTTTTTTAGTTTGCAGGTCAGCATTGTCCCATTTATCTTTTCTACCAGTTGAAACATAAAAATGGAGCATGGCCAATGTGGAAAAGCACAGCCAAGATGTTGCTCATACTCAGGAGAAATTGAAACTAAGTTTTAGGTGCAGGGAGTTCAGCGGGAGAACACAATCTTCTCCCATTACTCTCCCTCTAAACAGTGTTTTTAACCCTCAAATTGCCAAGCGTATACTTACTTTCCAATTACAATTAAACAATTACCTATTTCTCTCGACCTCAGTTTGCCTTTTGGGATTAAATTATCTTCTTGCCCATAAGAGGAAATTCACAGAGGAGAGAAGAGACAACTGGCCTGTGAGAGGATTTGGCTGCAGACAGTCTCACATTTTTGGAGGGAACACTCAGTAACAGTTAGTAGCTTTAAATAGCGCTCTGTACTCATGAGATTTATTTAAAGATACACATCACGTCCAGCTCTTTCCAGATCTTGGTGTGAGAGAAATACTTGAATTTACTGATTATATTTACAAAATCTAACTACGCTTAATAAGGGTCAGGGTTAGGGTTAGGGTTAACTTAATAAAACACATGCATACAAACGCAGACTGTAATTTGACAGACTGTTCGATAATGTTTGACTAAGCTCAATCATCTCATCAATTTTACTACTAAAATAATAATTGATCAGTTTTATGTTTGGCTGGCTCAACAAATCTGTGCCGACACTTGTATCATTCAGGAACGCAAGACTGAGTTCTTAGAGAGACTTTTCTTTGTTTCACACGCTAAGTGTTGAATACACATTGTAAGGATCTAAGATAACACCCCAAACTACAGAGAAATACTACAAAATCAGTAGAAGTGTTTGTGAGAGATCTGCTTATAATGTATCATCTACTTTTTCTGTATTTAATGTTTGTTCACAGATGTCATATACTCAGGGCTATGAAACAAACTCTACTCTTCGCTGGGCTGCTGGATGTTGCCATGTCCACAGCCGCAGCTGTGGATGAGCTGCACCGAGGAAATGACGATGGTGCTGAACTCATTCATGTAGACGACAGGTACCATTTCCTGGGAGGTAGGCTGACAACATGGCACCTGGACCTGGAGGAGGGCAAAGAGAGGAGGAGTCAGGCGTGGTAACACAGTTTGATATTCACACTGCATACTTCTAAGGTGTTATATTATATATTATATTAAATTCAGTTTATTATAGCCAAAGTAATAGACATTTATACTGACTGCAGAAAAGGTTTATTGCATGCTTTAGTGGGGGTGCTACATACAAAATAAATAAAGAAAAGATGAATAAAATTTCATTTTAACCGATGCCAAAGAGATTAACAAAAAGTACAAAATCTTTATTTTAAAAGATGCAGGCTGAAATTTTTCAATGAAAGGTGCGCATAAGATTGCATAAACCTATCAACTTCATTAACTTTAATTAAACTGACTTAGTAGGAAAGTAGGAACTCCTTCACAGTAAGTAAAAGCTGTTTTGATTATAGAAGCAAAACGAGCCCTTTGTACCCAGACTGAAACCTCGTCTTTACAGATCATCATCTAATAGTTATGTGCACTCATTCTGTCACACCATCTTCTGTTTCCATAATACACATCTGCTGCCACTCGGCATTCATCTCTGCTTGACCAACTTTGGAGAGTGCCGTAGCTTGTATTTGGTGAAGTACATTTATGTTGGCAGAGGGAGAAATCAGGCTTATGTACTGGCAGCTGTTCTGCCTGCAGAACACACCAAGGTAAACTATATGCTGCACGACGCTGAAACTCAGACACGGTGGTGGAAAGTAACTAAGTACATTGATTCAAGCACTACAGTATTTCTATTTTATGCAACTTTATACTTCTACTCCACTACAATCCAGAGGGAAATATGGTACTATTTACTCCACCACATTTATCTGACAGCTGTAGTTACTTTGCAGATTAAGATTTTACAAACAAAACTTGTGATTAGTTGATAAAATATTATTTGATGATTTTTTTTATAGATTACACTACCCAACAATATCTACATTATAATTATAATCCAATCATAGAAGAGGTAATTCTGCTGCATAATGTGTACTTTTATTTTTCATACTTACTTACTTTGAATGCAAAACTTTTACTTGTAATGGAATATTTTTATAATTTCATTTCCTGAATCTGACAGAGGACAGTTTTCAGTCCATCAGAGCACCAACACTGACTCTCACATACACATATGGGACGTTTCCACCTCACCTCACGTCACCTCAGCTGGATGTCTTTGTATTTTGGGAGGAAGTACTATAAATGTATCTATATATGCAAATCAGAAATGTAAATCAGTATGATATAAGATAATTAGGGTTTGCAGACACTTATTTCACTATTTAAACGTCTGAGGCAATTGTACCTGTGAGTTGGCATCCTGGACATTGGTGTGGGATGGAGGACCTTGCACTTCGGGGTTGCAGAGTGCACACTGCACGATGGTGAGGCTGGCAGGATGGATCACCCAATTGTCCCATCCCAGATCTGGCAAACATAAGAATGGATATTACATGCATTACTATAAAAGCTTCATATATGCATGTCAATACATATATTTTTTATTTAACCTTTATTTATACAGGTAATCTCATTGAGACATGGGGCCTCATTCTCAAGAGAGACCTGGTAATATGCATACCTTTCATGAAGATCTCAGAGGCCATGGAACAGCACTTCAGGCTCGTACTGTTTCCACTATCAGGTGACACAGAGTAGCCAGAGACCTCTGGAACTTGAAGGATGCAGTAAAAGGAGAGTGAGTTAGACTTTTGGTCACTAAGGATTAGGCTCAGGCTGGAAAAATAAGGGATCTGCAGTAGTTTCTATGGATTTTTGGGTTTCACTTACCTGCAGCATCCTTGGCCCGAGGAGCAATGTTGCTGAAGGTGCTCCTCCATTGCTCTCTGACTCCGTCCAGCCCGCCAACAGGCAGCTGGGGCTCAGCCTGCAAGTTGAGAGCTCTGAGGAGACCCTTCCTGAGGGACTGCAAACACACACCCTGGCACCTGGACATCAAATGGCACTCGTGTTATTCAAATAGTGCATAATATCAAAAATGTTTACACAGGAACACACAGATAAATTGAGGAAATCCTGGACATTTCACAAAAATAAGACAGAAAAGTGCATTAGCCAGTAGCTACTCTGTTTAAATACCAGATATGGTTATTAAATCTAAACATGCGCTTTCTCAATAACCTCAATGAACTATAGAAGCACTTGAGGCTTGAACAGAACAGTGTGTTACATCGCTGCACAAACATTCTTAGAAAACCAAGCGTCAAAGTCAAAGTGACCCTGAAGCATTCACAGAATCTATTTCCCTTTAACCCATGTGGAAAGGCCTCAGCATGCATGTACCAACACAGATCTCATGATTTATAATCTGACACTCTAGAGCACTGAGGCTACTTTAAAATATAATAAACTCTGTGACCTAACAAGATGTTTCATAATTCTTTGGACTTAAAAAAGCAGAACATTGCACAGGCACACAAAGTCTGATACTGACCTGTGAGGGGAAACAGGAGCATTAGCAGAGGCTGCAGGTTCTTCTTTGGATGGCTGCAGGACAAACGCAATCACCACTGAAGAGCCCAGAAGCATCATTATGACAATGAACGTACAGGACATGGTGCATGAGCCGGATGGTCAATCTATAGATCAACAGCTTCTCGAGTCAGACTCGCGGCGGACTAAAGCTGTGGTTGGTTCTGTGCGTCTGGTTGGACGAGGAGATAGGAGTGACCAGATAGTGATGCTGCACTAGGTATTGTTTGCCAGGGCCTGGGAACCGGGGTTTTTATCTTCCTGTACCCCAGCTTGGCCTTGAGATACTTAACATTGTTGTCTTGTCCCCTGTTCTGTGTGAAAGAGTACAAGGGGGATGATCCAGCGGAGAAAGAAAGAGAGACGAATAGACTCAAGATAAACAGACAGGAATGAGAGATGGGTCGGAGGTAAAGAAATAAAAAAGAGAATGGTCTTTAGGTATATCACATTACAACATGCATATAGTTTCAGTTTGTTACAGCACTGGTGAAAACCAGGATGCACCTGTAATAGTCTGTAAGCCCACTGTCAGCCAACCAAACTTTTTTACAAATTTTTACCAAATTCCTTTAATAAAATTAACCCTTTATCGTACAGTTTTCCCCCACTGATGCTCCTCATGCAGCTTAAAGGTTGTCAAAATCATCTTATACCACATTACCAGTATCATATACACACAGTGGCCACTTTATGAGGTACACCTGTCTAATGAAATTCAATACAACTGCTCTGACACAACATCTGTCTTTACTATGCTCATAATGTTCAGTTTTTGGTGACAATGTCAGAAATATATATTTATTTTTGAGGTCATAGTTAAAGGTGGTGTTGAACTGGACTATATTATACTGAGAGGTGTTTCTATTTTTTGTCCTCTCTATTTACATACAGTATATTCATATATACACAAACACACTCACATAGATCCATCGATATGTACACACATCACCAGTCAAAGAACTGAAACACAACTTTGTTATATTTATTATCTGTAGTTAGTAAGTCCCTCTCCACTCAAAAATGTGTTTTGTTTCTTCTTACTTCATTTGGATGTTTGAGCTTCACTGTGCAGATCGATGTGTGTGCAGAGTTTGACACTATTTATGTGTTTTTAATAGTTTTTGGACAACAATGGACGTGTATGGTACAGAGGAATAAGCTATATCAGCTACAGAGCTACGGTGAGAGTACCACCAGCGTTTTCCTCTAAGTCTGCATGTGCATGTTGAAACGATTAGGGAAATATCTGCTGAGTTATGGTTTGTCATTTCTGAAAGTGTTCCAGCACTGAGAAGTTGAGACCTGACGATAATTTAAGACCTGATATTGAGATCTTCACAGTGTTGAGACCTGCAGAGCGTCTTACATAAGATCATATCACATATTTGTGTCATGAGGCCCAGAAAGGTTGTTACCAAGGACACAAAGTAATTTAGAGTTACAAATGATTTGACAGTGCTGGAAGAAGTATTCAGATCCTTTATTTAAGTAAAAGTAACATTTCCACACCATGAAAATACTCCATTACAAGTAAATGTCCTGCATTCAAAATCCTACTAAAAGTATCATCAGCAAAATGTACTTAAAGTATGAGAGGTAAATACTCATTAAACAGAAAACTGATATCACTCATTGTTAACTTTATATACAGTTACCACACATACAGTTAGCCTGACCCCCAGAACCCCCAACCACGGAGTCGGACTCCTTCTTCTTTGTGGTTTTACGGCAGTTGGCATCATTTTAGTTGCATTACTGCCTCAGGGTCGGACTCCTCCAAAGGGTCAGAAGATAAATCTGAGGGGTCGTGATGATTAATGGTGCAGCAAAGAATGAAAAAACAAAGGATTGGATTTTCCTTTAATCG
The DNA here is from genome assembly GCA_003416845.1 of Oplegnathus fasciatus. NCBI lineage: Eukaryota > Metazoa > Chordata > Actinopteri > Centrarchiformes > Oplegnathidae > Oplegnathus > Oplegnathus fasciatus. Next base: position 390,112 of record NTHP01000331.1, read on the forward strand.
TTGCTTTTTTATGAAATATTGGATAAATCAACCTTTCTGAGAAGTTTAGAGCAGAAATCTTTCTTTGTTTGAGCTGCGAACAACTCATAGACATCTGAAACGTAACAAGGGGCCCCAACAAGGCAATTCATTGTATTTTATAAACTTATCATATGCTTTTTATGTAAAATATAAATCTGGAAAACAATTAGTAACTACAGCTGTCAGATAAATGTGGTGGAGTAAAAAGTACAATATTTCTCTCTGAAATTTAATTAAGTATCAGTAAATTAAGTTCACTAAGAAAGGTCCTGCAGGTCTGGATCTCAGATATAAGACCTGCAGTAAAACAACAAACAAACATGTTCTTCACTTCAGAATCATCCTGTCATTTTTTCTTAGCTGCAAAAGACAGCTTTGCAAGTCTTGTATCAGCTTGTACCAAGAATTCCTGTAGCACTGTTGATGAATTATGGTTTGATATCCACCACAGCAGATAAACTGTGTATTTTGGGCTACATGGGAAAGTTTTGCTGTGACCCCGTTTAGGCCTCAGTGAGGGCTCAGAGGAGAGTGCACCTGAGGACTCCAAGTTACCATTCCTTGCATGCCTCTGACCCTCGCTGGCTCGCACAACTTTCAAAGCTGCCAAGCTTATTTTCTCCGGGCTTTCAGATATTATCATCACCTGCAGCACCCATTATTACTTTGTGTTACATTTCTTCCTTCCAGATCCTGTCCTTGAAAGACAACCCTAGGGGAATAATATTGTTATTATGTTTATCAGCAGAGATTCCTGCCTTTCATGTCAGGCCAAAAAATGGGAGTTGTAATAGAAACTGATAACTACCCATATGCTGAAATGAATAAGCAGCTTGTGTTTTATAGTTTTGTGGTCTATTATTGAAAACATGTCAGGGTGAATTTTGGGGGAAATGAAGCACAAGACACAGTATTTTCATTTGATGGAACAGTGCAGCACACAAGTCTTGTGTTTGAATATTTAGCTCAGTGTAAACATCATAAAGCTCCAGTGAAGAGCTGGAACAGAATATACACTCAGTGTCCACTTTATTAGGTACACCTGTACAGTCTAATGCAATCTAATACAGCTGTCCTGCCATAAAGTCTAGTTTTATGATGCCTATAATGTTTAGTTTGTTTTGACACTATCATGTGTTAATACAATTATATGTTTTAGCACTGAGGTCATAGTAAGTGGTGTTGTTGTACTGGACTGTATTATATTCAGGTGTTTCTAATATTCTGACCTACCTAATGTACTGTATAGGATGGTGGTTACCACATGTAATATAACAGAAAATCATTTTGCATGTGTATCTTCAGTACATGTACAATATATAAATTGCACCTAATTACCTCCCGTTTGTATGTATTTATTTTTTATTTATTTAACTGTCATTTTCTTTTACATCTTTATTTACATTAAGTAGCTATGTACTGTACGTGCACTACCCTTCAAAAGTCTGGAATCACCAAAAATGGTTACAACAATATTCTCCCCTGTCATGCAACACTGTGGGGACATCGACTAAATGGAAGTTTTAATTATTTAATTTTTTTTCTTTTGGGGCCAAAACTATTTCAAATGTAAATAATACATTTGGTTTCTGAATTATACTGTTTTTATCTATGTTAAAATAACCATTATTGAAGGAAAGACGTCAATATAACAGACGATTCCAAACTTTTGAACGGTAGTGTATGTGATGTCGGAAATACTCACTAGTGCACCAAATCCGCAGCTGAAAATAGTCCCCAACAAATGCCCAATTTAGTCCTGTTTGAGTAACGTTTGGTAAAAACTACAGTGCCCAGCTGTTTAAGGAAATCATTTATCATCTTTTTAAAATTAAAGTATACATCAGTGAGTGAAGATTTACTTTTTCAGTGGGAAAAAATGGGCTTGGAGCTGAGTGCCACAGACAGGGTAAGGAAGTCGTGAAGTATTGTGTGCGACGGATTAACAATTTGTTGGTTTTGGTCTTGTTGTGGGATTTACAGACACTAACAAAAATATAATATTGTCAGCCATATCCTTTAAACACACACACACACACACACACACACACACACACACACACACACACACACAAACACCTGAGGTCACTGTGGGATACTGCAACTATAATCATGCATGAATGAGCGGAGTCCTTGAGTATCAGACGTCTCCCACTACTTCCTTGTTGTCAATCCGTTGGGAGTCACACCACCAACAGCTGCTCCTGGCCGGGATAACAGAGAGCCTTTATACACTGATGAAGGATTGTGGAGGATGAAACATGCAGATGTTCCACAACATGGAGGACATTCTTGAAATGTATTTCAACACACAAAAGACGAGAGGAGTTTGACAGGTTTTTTGGAAGGAAGTTTACTTTTCATCAATGATTAATCTAATATGGATTTATTAAAAATGTAGCAGGATTTAATGCGAGAAGCTACATTAACCGAAATTCACCTGTGGGAAAAATTACTACGGAGATAAATTTCAAATGTCTGCACAACAAGACTGATTACTGCAGATAGATTATTTTTAAATTGGATTACACTGTACTGTACAATGTTTCTGTTATTTTATTTTGTTTTTAAATTGTAAATATATGCACAAAATGAATGTAACTTTTTTTTGCTGTCATATTAATCAGTTCTAAGTTTATTTTATTCATACGAATTTTATTCATACGTATTTTGCTTATATATACGCATGTACATATGAAGTATGGCCTTTTGTTACTTCAATATCTGACATACAACTCCTATATGCGTACATACAGTATGTGTGTGTGTGTATATACAGTATATATATATATCTATATGTATATATATATACACATACACACAGTATATACACACACACACACACACACACACACACACATATATATATATATATATATATATATATATACACACGTATATACTGAGCTTCTGCTATGTTTAGAGGGGAGAATTTAAATAAACAATTTCAGGTAACTGTTTCTAAATAATATTCTGTATTACTTAACTTGAAATTAATTTAGAAGTATGTTTGTATTTATTAAGAACAGATGGGTCCAGAAGAGCAAGAGGTCAATCAACTGTTAATGGACATAGAGATAATATTAATAATAATAATATTGACATTAACAGTTGTCATATGAGTCACAACGATGACATGGGTCTTGAGCCGAGGCCAACACAACCTGCTTTCAAAACAGTTGCTGCCCTTTATGAGAGCCTTCATCCGTTTATTCAGTGTAGATGCCAGCCGTAGTAAGGTTTAATCCTAATCCACTTGCATCTTGTTTCGTTTGAGTGATCACGGGGCCTGTCCAAGACACTTGGCTCTGCTATTCACAAGCCTGTAGCCAGTGTGTGTTTGTGATGGCTGAGAGTGTGTAGCTGCAGAGAGGGGACATCCAATTATGACATTACAGCCACGGGGACCTCTGCTGCTGTGCCTGTGAAATGGAAAGTCTAAGAGATAACACCTTCTGCATTTCTGCTTAAACTTTAACAGTTTGGCAAATTTGTGGGAAAAAATGACAGGGTTTCTTTAAAGGTGCTGAAGAAGTGAGGGGAGGTAATGAAAGAAAGGTAACGTCCCCAGGTAAGGTTCCTTTTGGCCAATCTGGTGCTCTGTTTTTATTTGGATGTGGATTGTTCGATTTTACAATAGGTTTGGTAACATTTACTTTTAATAGGTTCTTTAGAAATTAAATGAAATTTTAAAGTGCTTATTCTATCCATACGTCTGCAATTAAGTTGTAAAACAAAAAGTAATTATAGGTCAGAAGAATTATTTCTCCAAATTCTTTACATTTGTTTATGATTTATCACCAAAAATGTATTTATCAAGATTTTTTCTCGTATAAAAATGTGTAGTGAAAAAGATAAAGTAATAGAAAAACATGTTATACCGCATATAGAAGTCTATTGTTGCATTATTCCCAGGTTGCAAAACACAAGGTCAGATATCTCAAGACTCGCACACTGAAGTATCTTTGTCTTTGACAGTGAAAACAGCAAAGGGTCATGGGATGTGGCATGGGAAAATCACAACAGCTGAAGAAATGTGACAGAGGTGCGACCTTATGCAAAATCACTCCAGTGAATAGTCAAAGCTTTGAAAGAAATGGTCCTTGTTATTGCAATAATTTAACATCAGTGTCATTACTGTTTGTCTTTTTCTCAGTGAGCATCTCAGTTCCAGGTAAATATGCGTTTCATTCCATCACATCTTTACACTTTACAGCTTGTGTTCAAAACTATCTGTGTAAGAAGCCTCAGTTAACTTTTGTCATCTCAATTTTTCTGCCCTCTGTGAAGCGGCCACTGGTAAGTCCTTCAGTCTAGACCTGACGAGGTGAATGAATGTCTTGGTAGTGGAAGAGGAAGATTACCTCAGCGTGGTTATGACCAAGCACTCCCCTTTTTTCTCTCCCAATCTTCAGCGATCAGAGCAGCTCTGTTGATCCAGCGCTGGTACCGTCAATATGTCGCCCGGCTAGAGATGAGACGCAGGTGCACCTGGAACATCTTCCAGTCTATTGAATATGCAGGAGAGCAAGACCAGATCAAGGTGAGGTCACCTTTAGGGAAAAGGTCTGCACAGAATGAATATCAACTTTTTTTAGCCACGCTAGCAGCACGTGGATGACAATGTCAGTCCACCACTCTGGTACAGATTGAAATATCTCAGCAACTATTGGATGTATTGCCATGTAGTTCTGAACACATATTCATGGTCCTCAGAGGATGAATCCGACTGACTTTGGTGATCCCCCGACTTTACCTCAAGTGCCATCATAAGGCCGACATTTGTGGTTCATAGTGAAATATCTTGACAACTATTGGATAGATTGCCATGAAATTTGGTTCAGATATTCATGGTCTCTACAGGATAAATCTTAATGACTCTGGAGATCCCCTGACTTCTCCTCTAGCGCCACCATGAGGTTGACAATTTTTCATTTTATGACAAAATCTCAATCACTATGGGATGGATTGCCATGAAATTTGACACTGACATTCATGGTCCCCAGAGGATGAATCGTAATAACTTTGGTGATCCTTTGGTGAACTTTTTATCTTGTGCCACCATCAGGTCAAAATTTCAGTTTGTCCAATACTTTAGTTAATGACCAAACACCTGCCAAACTAATGACACTCCCATCACCCTCACTGCATTTTCTGATTAGTGCTAATTAGCAAATGTTAGCATGCTAACACTTTAAAACAAGATGGTGAACATGGTATTAAACATTATGCCTACTCACATTGCCATTATGAGCGTATGTTAGCATGCTGACTGTAGACTCTTAAGTCTTTATTAATCTTTTCTATTAATCTTTTCTTTGACACGACAAATTAACCTTCATTTTCAAATTCTCTTTTTCCTTCATGCAGCTCTACAATTTTTTTGGCTTCTTGATGGACCACTTCACCCCAGCCAGCAGCGAAAGTAAGACCGACTCCTGTTTAATTCACTGACTTGTAGGTTTCATTAGATTACTGACAGTGAGCTAATCTGAGCTCTAGTCTCTGCTGAGAAACCCTTACCCCACTGATCCACCTCCCTTTCCTTCCCTCTCTGTCTATAATGTAGGAAACTTAATATCTCACATCTTTCGTGCGAATGAAATCTGCCGTGACACAGAGTGGGAGCGATATTTTTGCTACAAGAGCATCGAGGTACCCGACAGCTACACCGGCCCCCATCTGATCTTCCCCATGACCTTCTGTGGGGTGTCGAAGCTGGTGGAGGCCTTCAAGCACAAACAAGTAGGTACACAGGCACATAAAGCACACTCATGGCAGATACTCAGGGCGGACAAGACACAAGTATCTAATGGTTGCCTTTTTCCTTCAGCACTCAGTTTATTCATACTTGTTTTTTTCCCAGTAGCAGCTCCATGCTCGATATGTTCTGCAGCTTCTTGGAGAGACTTGGAGACTTCTAAGAATTCTTCCAAATATCAATCAAGTCTCCGCCTGCCATACAAAGGAGATTACCATATGCGGTACGGAACAGCAGGTCTTTCCTGGACACATTTTGCTCTTTGCTGTTCTCTTACATTCTTTTTACTGCCCTCGAAACATTCAATGTGCACTCACACTGTCACAAATATTAATGCGTTATTTATCCCTTCCCAGGAGATTTACATGGGCACCTTGAAGATCTGCTGTTGATATTCTATAAGGTATTCACAACATGCAAAGCATCGTATTGTCAGACAGGGATGTTCATTTTAATTAACACCTTTAACTTAACCTGTCCAGAATGGTTTGCCGTCCTCTGAGAAACCGTATGTCTTCAATGGAGACTTTGTGGATCGTGGCAAAAACTCTTTAGAGATCCTGCTCATCCTGTTTGGGTTCCTGCTGGTCTACCCTAATGATGTCCATCTGAACAGAGGAAACCATGAGGACCACATTGTTAACCTGAGGTAAGCACGTCTGTACACTGCTTTCCTGTTCCTTGTTCAGCCTGTTTTCTTAGTATTAATGTTTTTGTAAAGTTAGCCACACTATATTCGTATATGGCTGCATGCAGTTAGTGTTGTGATATATTCAACCTACAGCTGATGTGTATATTAATCTGGCTATTCATTGTGTGTTTTCTCCAGATATGGTTTCACTAAAGAAGTTTTGGGAAAATATAGGGTAGGTCTTGCGTATTTTGCTTTAACCTCAATACTATACTACTTTCAGCCAAACGTAACCTCAGTGGTGGAAGACGTATTCAGATCCTTTACTTCAGAAAAAGTAGCAATATCACAGTTTTAAAAATACTACATTACAAGTTCTGAATTCAAAATTTTACTTACAAAAAATACATTCGTAATATCAGAAAATGTTTAACCTATAGCAATATATCATATTTCAAAAGCTCATGATGTTTTGTATGTGCAATCATAATATGATCATCATAATCAAAGTTACTAGTAACTACAGCTGTCAAATAAACGTAATGCAGTAAAAACTACAATATTTCCCTCTGAAATGTGGTGAATCAGAAGTATAAAGTGGCATTAAATGGCACTTCTATTTTCACCTCATTCAAACCTGCATGTGTAAAAGTAACCTTCAGATTGTAACTTGTTCAGTTTGCATGATGTGGGTGACTGTGGCCACCCTGTGAGGCCTGAAAAAATAACATACTTTTTACTATAAATAGTTTGTCTGCCAGCAGAACTTTGATACAGAATATCTGACTCCCAGCATGGGGGTTAAGATGCTGGCACATGTTAATTAACTGGAACAAATGACAATGTGTTAAAGGATATTCCCATGAAAAGACCAAAATCAACAATAAACTGATCCTAACAAGTATTGTCTGTGTAGCCAAAGCCTGATACAGCTCCTTCCTCCGTGCCACAGAGCTCAATTAATGTTCCTAAACAATCAAAAACACATAAATGAGCCACCCTGTTGCACATGCTGGTATAAACAGTCACAAGATTACCAAATGTGTGTTAATCCACGGCTAACAACAGTGATGTAATGTTAGCTAAAACTACAGCTGTGTTAGGAAATCCTTTGAATTAGAATAAAACTATATCTTTGTGAGGCGTCTATAGATTTACGTCTTCAGGAAGAACAAATGGGCTTAGGCCTGAGTGCCACAAACAGGGTAGGAAGGTTGTGAAGTATTGAGAGACTAAGATATTGTTGGTTTTGGTCTTTTCATGACATTTTTGTTGACAATAAGAACAAGACTAAGAGTCTACAGCCATGCTAGCGGCTCTGTGAGGCTGAACTGAAACACAGCAGTGCTTTGAGCTAAATGGTAGAATGCTAACATGCTGATGTTAAGCAGGTATAATGTTTATGATGTTCACCATCTTAGTTTAGCATGCTAACATTTGCTGATTAGCACTAAACACAAAATACAGCTGAGGCTGATGGGAATGTCATTCATTTTGCAGGTATTTGTTCATAAACCAAAGTATTGGACAAATTGAAATTTTATGGAAGCCCATTTCCACCAGTGTGATGAAAAAAACAAGATATTTTGAGATACTAACTCATTATTGTGAGAAAGTTTCTCAAAATAATAGTGTTTATGTTTACCTTGTCGAGCTTGCTGTACTTGTGTGTCTGTTTCTGTGTATGTACATTGAGAGCAAAGAAAAAGCGGAGTCAAATTCCTTGTATGTGTACACATACCTGACCAATGAGCTGATTCTGATTCTGATTATTTTGAGATGCTAAGTCATTATTTTGAGATACTAAGTCATTATTTTAAGATATTAACTCATTATTTCCAGATACTAACTCATTATTTCGATAACGTTTTACATTATAATGACATACAAGATCTTTTTTTCTTCATCACATTGGCAGAAACGTACCAGATGACAGCATGAGAGGAAAAGTCAGGGTATCGCCGAAGTTATTACAGTTCATCAGTTCAGGAGAACATAAATGTGTGTTTCATGGCAATCCATCGAATAGTTGTCAAGACATTTCACTAAAAATCACAAATGTCAACCTCATGGTGGCGCTAGAGGAAAAGTCAGAGGATCAGTAGGATTCATCCTCTGGGAACCATGAATGACTGTACAAAATTTCATGGCAATCAATCAAGTAGTTGTTATGAGATATTTCAGTCTGGACCAAAGTGGTGGACCGACTGCCCGCCGCTAGCGTGGCCAAATGAATAAGATAAGGGGGGTCATTATTAGTTTACACATTATTACTGTATGTAAGTCACCGTAAGTTTGACCTGGTCTGCAGGTGCATGGCAAGAAGATCCTAAAGCTTCTCCAGAAGATTTTCAGCTGGCTGCCTCTGGCCACAGTGATTGATCACAAGGTGCTGATTGTGCATGGTGGGATCTCTGACACGACAGACCTTGACACAATAGCCAGAGTGGACAGACACAAAGTAAGAGAGGCCTTCAGCATCAAAATCCAGCAGCAGATCCAGAAATATTACCCTGATCATGATATTAAGCATATGCAATGTGTGTTTTTGAATGTGCGCAGTACGTGTCAGCTCTCAGGCCTCCTAAGCCGACCCACCATGCAGTCAACGGCAGTAAGACTCAGACAATGAACAGCAGGAACGGGGAGGCCGACGGACCAGTGGAAGGTCGGCGTCGAGTGTGTTCTCTGACTCACCACAGCTCAGCCCCGTCTCAGAGGCACGACCTCCCACGCCGCTCGCTCCACTACCCGCCCACGAGCAGTCAACTCAACTGGTCAGTGGAGGAGGAGCTGAAAAAGAGGCGCAGACTGGCTGGGTTTGACCAGTCCTATGGAGAACTGAAGAAGTCTGACTCTGACTCAGACCCGGAGTCTGGAGAAACAACAGAGACAGATGAGAATGAGTGGAAACAAGTAAGAGATAGGAAAGATATTGAATCTCAGAGGTTGTTATTGTTTTGGCAGATGTTCAACATTGAGTACGTAAATGCAGGATAATGCACAAATTTTAATATTTCGGGACTTTATATTTACAGTCGTTTGGTTGGTTGGTTAACAGTACACTTATTTCACTCTGACTGATTTGACCACCCAGATAGTGGACATGTTGTGGAGTGACCCAATGCCCCAAAATGGCTGCATTCCCAATGAGGTGCGAGGCGGAGGCTGCTACTGGGGGCCAGATGTCACTGAGGAAGTGCTGGGAAGACACAACCTCCAGCTCCTCATCCGCTCCCATGAGTGCAAACAGGAAGGCTATGAGTTCTGCCACAACCGCAGGGTGAGCACAAACATACACATGAGGTAGAGTTTGAGGTGGAATTACTGATGATGGAAACAAGTAGTTTTTCTTTGTAATCCGATGTCGGTAAAACCACGAATCCTGTCTCAGACTCAGAGGCAGTTGCAATCAACCGTTTACTTCAGAGTTCAAAGCAGAGTTTGGCAATCAGTCAGTGAGGGCAAACAAAGCAGGCAAGGGGGCAGACAGCAGACAAGAAACAGAGGCTGGAATGCTAAGACTTGGTAGTACAGTGGACAATCTGGCAAATGCTTGGGAAAGAGGTGACTGGGATTGGCGGGAACACATTGATTGACGGGCAACTACGAGGCAAGGGGGGAACGGCAGGTATCTGAAATGACAGGAGAGGATAATGACTTGAAAAAACAAGAAAAAGAGCAAAAATGTGCAACAGTTAAGTGACATTCAGTCTGACAGAAACCAGTAATCAATGGGTCACATACAGTAAGTCTTAGCAAACTTACTAACCGTCTTCTGTTGCATCCAGGTGCTGACGATATTTTCTGCGTCAAACTACTATGAGGTGGGCAGCAACAGAGGAGCCTACATCAGAATGGGCCCTGATCTGGTCCCCCACTTCATTCAGTATCAGGCCAGCAGGACATGCAGAGAGCTCACCCTGAGACAAAGGTACATATACAAGGCTGCACAAAATTTCAGGATAACTAAATTTTCTTTTTAAAAACTATCAAGTTTATGTCACAAGAACATTTAAGCACGGAAGGATTTAGGGGGCAAAATGGGTCAAAAATGCTTTATGTGAAGAATGAGGACAAAAAAAGACACTTTCTCATTGTGATTGTATTAACATAGCAGCTACATGTGCAGCCTTTCCCGGTTCATTTCCAAGCAATTTCAAGATTTATAAGTATAAATGCCTTTTCTCTACCTGTTGTTTGTCAGTGTCGGGTGGACAGAGAGATCGGCTCTGCGAGCTCTGAGGGAACAACTGTTTGTACATAAGTCAGACCTCATCAGTGCCTTCCAGGAGTTTGATCCTAACAACACAGGTACTTAGCAGAGAAATCTGCTATAGGCTGAGCAGCAATGATGGATTTTAACACGTCAACACTTAGTTATGCTCAACAGAAGGATGCTTATTAACCACCATCTAGCTGCAGTGTATATGAATGTAAATAGGGATTAAAAGATTCATTAATAATAAGTCCACTGTATATTTCTGTCTGTGTCTCAGGGGTGATCTCTCTAAGACACTGGGCCAGTGCCACAGAGAGAGTACTGAATCTGGGTCTGCCCTGGAGGGTGCTGCGCCCTCAGCTTGTCAGCAGCACCCAGTATGGCATGGTGAACTACCAGCAGTGGATAAGGGAGCTCTCCATCACTGAGCCCAAACTAGAGGTCAGCCTTGTACAACTAGTGTCAGCCTGTGTTTTTTATTTCTTTCTTTCTCACCCTGTTTCCCCGTCTCTGACACACACAAATCCTGATCAATTTGTCTCTTCCATTTCAGATCTCAGATAACAGTATCCTGGAGACTATGTACAAAAACCACTCCAATCTGGAGACCATCTTCCGAATCATAGACACAGATCACTCCGGTTAGTAAGCAGCTTAGCCTGAATCTCAAACACTAGCTCCATGTCTTTCTCTCCTTTTTAGCCATGCTGCCGGTTTTATGGATGTCGGTCAGCCAGTCCACCACTTTGATCCAGACTAACATACAAACTATAAGATGGGTTGCAATTAAATTTTACATTCATAATCCCCAGAGGATGAATCCTATTGACTGTGGTGGTCCCCTGACTTTTCATGTAGTGCCACCAGCAGGCCGAGGTTTTCTCTTATCCAGTGAAATATCTCCACAACTACTCCGTGGATTACCACGAACATTTTAAACTAAGATGGTGGACATGGTACAGCCTCACAGAGCCACTAGCATGACTGTAGACTCCTAGTATTGTTACTTACTGTTGGAATTTCTGAGAAGATCAAAGTTTAATTGGAAAGCTGTAGGAGACTTGCTGCTTTCTCCAGTATGTGTGATGCAGTTGCGTGTCCTGAATCTCTACAAGTGGGAATATATTACCTCTATTTGTCAAAGGCGGTTATTGAGGTCTTTCTATAAATGTTTATATTATAACAAATTTGGGAGGTGTACAACTACATCCTGCTCCTGTGTTTCTTTCTAGGTTTGATCTCTTTCGAGGAGTTTCGTCAGACCTGGAAACTCCTGAGCTCTCATCTTAAGACAGAAATCAGTGACAAGGTCATCGCAGACCTGGCCCAGAGCATCGACTTCAACAAGGACGGGAGCATCGATATCAATGAGTTCATGGAGGCTTTCCGGCTGGTGGACCTCTCTGCACATACCTGAGAAACTGGACCAGGAGCTGTAGCTGTACCTGCTGCATAGAGAACACCGAGAACTGTCTTGGATAGACTTATTCACCTGGATACTCGTCTGTGGAAAATGTTTAGGAGCATTTCATCCATTTGACCTGTGTAGGTTGATTGAGTGCATTATTGTTCAACCATGTGCAACCTAGATCTTTTCTACCTCTTAGATTTTTGGCTCTTTTTTTACCTTTTTTAATTTAAGTTTATTCAAGATGTTGGTGTATTTTAAGGATTTTGTGTGTAACTTAATGATCACCTGTTTAGATGCATTAAAAAAAAATCAAACACATGTGATGTTGTCTTCGCCTTTCATGTACTGTTGACAATGTTTGGCCCAAAGAAGTGAGGAATCAAAGGAACTTTTGTGGCTCCGGAGGAAGCTGAGCGAAGTCCGCTCCTTACCTCTGCTTGAGACTAGCGGCTACATTAGACGCTACTAACATAACACACCTGAATTTCCGACCAATGAAAATGATGTGAATCATATGCTATGGCCTTGCCAAATGAGGGAATATCTTTTGGAAGAATGGTGTTCATCCCTCCAGTAGAGTTC
>NTHP01000331.1:416963-460353 GCA_003416845.1 Oplegnathus fasciatus
GGTGAATGCCGAATAGCAGTATATTATTGGTAACATATACTGTATATTATTCTTCATTCTGTAAACTTTTGTACATTCCTGCACATTATACAGCTTTTTCATTAAACATTTTTTTTTTTTTACATGTGTAAAAATATTTTTTCATATTTTATTGCCAATTTTCAATATATGTTTCTTGACTTGCAGTACTTGCTTTTTCTCTTTTGTAGATTTTTTTTTTAACTTGTACTGTTTATTTTTATGCACCAAAACAGCAAGACATATTGCTAAAAAATGTGAATAATATATGTTTTTAAAATGAAGAGGTGTGGTGTTTGAAATGAAGAGGATGGATTGTGCAAATAGTAATAATAATAATTATTCACAGCATTCTGCCACCTTTTAAATCTCTCATCTCACAAATACCAGCGGGACTTACTCTAAAACCAAGATAATAGAGCCTAATCCTAGAACAGAAACCTAACACACTTTACATTTGTATGGAAAAATGATGTAGGCCAATGGCAACACTGGAAACTTCTGCCTTTTCTTTCCTCAAACATTAACAATCAATATATCCAGATTCAGTCTTCTGTGGCATCACAGCACGTCTGTTGATGTGGAGCAAAGCTGTTCAGAGCATGTCTTTGTCTTTTCCTTCATTCACATGTTTATACTGTTGCCATATTTTCATCCACATCCTCCCCTGGACTGGGAATGATGATGCCAAATAGGCGAAGGTTTGATTTTTTAATGTCCAAAACATGTCAGCCCCACAACCAGCTATTATAAAGGTATTATAAACTTTCTTTCAGACGCTGACAAAAAGGCTTAAATGATAAAAAAACACATTTACTGAAACTACTTTTATTTTTGTGTACACAATAAAAACAGTATTAACATTCAACATTTCAAAACAAGCTGACAATTAGAAGAATATGTGGTTATAGCAGTAACGATATTTTTAGAAAGTACAATCTGTAATCAAAGTATGGCACAAAGTAGCCCAGTGTATAGTCCATGTGCTGCTTTCTGTGTTTTGGTTTTACCAACGTAACAAAATAATTTATCCTCTTTAACCACAACACTAATATTGTGTAATACTGTGTTTCACTACAGTGTGCACTCTCCATTTAATTTTTTCAATTAATTTTTTTTAAAATTTTCTTATTGTACATAATAGAAGTACACATCAAACAAAAATATTAAAATCAACGGAGGAGGCAACAATCTCTAAATGAAACATGTTACAGCTTCTCCACTATCGTCTGATATATTTATTGCTGATTATTAGAGTGCATGTAATGACGAGGTGGTATGAAGCACCTCACTCATCCTTAAAATGTTACAGCTAAGAATAAGAGCAGTAATAAAAGCTGGGTTCATCACAGTTCAAATGAAGTAGTCCTGCAGCATTTTCTATATTACATTAAAGTGGCACCTGAAATCTAATATTTTAAACCAGCCTCGAGTGAGAAAGCTGTAGCCCCGTACAACAAACTGTCATTCAGGCAGAGCGTTTACAAAGTGCAGTTTGACCCTGCCGGCTGTACAAAAACTATAAAAACACTTTCATGCTCAGTTTTGTTTGGTATCTGGAAGAAAACGATATGCACTTGAGAGTAGATTTGTTGGTGTGGCATGGCGTTCTTTTCACAAAACGTGTGAAATATAAAAGGCAAAACAAATCCAGTAACATTGATTCTTTTAAAGGCACAACTACAGTGTTTCTTCATATTGAACCCTCGTGAGTTTTGAGTTGCAATGGCCAGACTCCTGACATGAATTCTCCTAAAATGTTTCACAAACACTAAAAAAACCCCAAAAGGTTTGTTGGGTGTCATATTCAGCACCAACAGTGCTAATAAGGCCTTCAGCAACAGCATCAAAAAAAGCACATTTTGAAATGATAATAAGATTAATTACATTTTGATATGGCCATGTTAGATAGTATAAGCAGTTACACAAGGCAAAAATACTGTCAGCACATAAATTCAGTAGTGAATGAATCATTGTTTAAACCATAAAATCCTGTCATGTTCATGGCTTCAGATGGCTGATAAAGGTGTCGCTCATTATGGCACTAGAAAACTATTGTGAAGCTCTAACTTAAGATGTTCCTCATTCAAGCATTTCTACATTAACATTTACAAAATGAATGAGAAGGACGTCTTATTTTACAAAAATTAAAGTATCCAAAATATACAGCGTTTTGTCTGATATTCATTCCCATCATACAGTGAGAGGAATGTAAGCAGTTCAACACATCTTACACTGTATATCTACAACAATATGTCATACATACTCTGACGGTTTTTCAGGTACGGTAATACTGGTGTGCACAGGTATCTCTCTAAATACTGTGCATGAATAGAAAATAGTAAAGAGCTGTGGAGATGTTGCGTGACATTCAGTTTAGGGTGAAATGCAAATGACACATAGTAACACTGAATTGACTGAGATGTCTTCACAAGGAGAAGACTTGCTGTATGTTTTGCTCCTCTCTCCTGCTTTGATAATGTTCGATAGTATCTAAACAGAAGCCCCCTGAGAGTGACGTACGATACCTAAAAAAACTCACAATCTATGGACTACCTTGATCACCTTCATCACCCTGGTCCCACATCACCCTCCATGCCCTGTTACATCAGTCAGTCGCTAAAATCTGAAGACACGAATCTAATCTAGGCACACAAAAATCAAATTCATCCCACACCTGAAGCTTAAAGGGTGTGTTTTGTTTGTTTAGGACTCTTCATCTCTACTCATCAGAGAACTGCAGCTTCTTGTTGTTTGTTTTACATTGTCAGCAACTGATTTAAACAAACAGCGAGAAGTAGCCCTTGAGGCACAGTGTTTTTCAAATGAATGTCAATCTTTTTCTGGGAATAGTGTGCTGGACCTGGACTTTAGGTAGCTCTCCGTGGCTAAAATTAAGTACATATAGTACATCATGTTTGAGACTAAAAACATGTCCCGTCAACCCCCCACCCCCTGAGATTTCCAATCATAAAGGCGATATTGACAGTTTCTATGGATTTTTCCCCCCCTGAAAACCCAAATCCCTATTGTCGATGTACAAAGCCCCCCTCTCACTCTCCCCCCCCTCCTCAATCTTGTGGGTCAGCTTTAGGTGTCAAACCAATATAGGTTCCATTTTGAGGATCTTCCTTTTCCTTGTCACTGACTGGAGAGTAAGAAGTGTCGTCTTCAGTGGACGTCTGTAGTGAGAGATTGAGGATAAAAAAAACAGTATTAAAAACTCACCTCATCTTACTTTTATATCTGTAATCAAAAAAGGGTTGATGTCCTTGAATGTAGAAATTTGGGGTGCTTTCACACCGAAGTTGTTTGGTCCGTTTTAATCGAACCTCGGCGCGTTTCGTCGGCTAGTCCGGTTGGTTTGGGGTGGTGTGAAAGCTCATTCAAACACTGGTGCGAACCAAACAACCGAACTCTGGTCCACCAGAAAACGTGGTCGCTTCCAAGTGCACCAGAGTTCGGTTCACTATAGGTGAGAACGCGATCCGAACCAAATATAGGAAGTGAACCAAAAAAACAGTGCATTGCAGTGCATCAAATCCATAACTTATTATGACCATACCTCACTCGTCGTCTGTCTAACAAGGACAACACATCATAACTGTCGGTACTGTCTCACTCGTCTTATTCGCAGAATGAAATGTTCAATGTTCGCATTCTTGTAAAGCTTTTGATCGATGGAAACACCAAAGCAAAACCAGAAAACCCAAGACTGCATAAATTTGGTGCTGTTCCATTACTTCTGAGATCAGCAAGTGTCGACGAGTTTCACTTGGATATTTTGTCCTCTAGACTAACATGACATTTGTTTACAATGTTTGGTGCGCTTGACAGTACAGTGTGAACGCGAACCGAACCAAATGAAAAATGTAACAATGTTGCAACTTCACCCCCGAACTGCACCGAGTCCACTGAACTACAGGTGTGAAAGCGCCCTTAGTGCTCAGGAGGGGTGAAAGTCATACAAGTGCATACTGAAGAGAAATTAAAGATGCAAAAGTATAATAAGACAGAAGCTTAAATAAGACAATGTAGAGAATCAAACAAGCAGCAAAATAACCATAAAGACTTACAGCATAGAGTGGCTTGGTAAACACAATGCGCTTAACTTCATTCTGCACAGAGACATACAGTGATAAAGACATGCACAGTGCCATTAGTGTGTGGTTAAGCAACTGGATAAATTACACAGAAATTAACAATAATTGATTACTGGGACAAAGCGAGCAAACGGTAAGCTGTTAGAATAAAATTCAGGTAAGAAGTGGTGTCATACCTTCTGTTTGCGAGCCCGGACCAGAAGGATGATGAAGACCCCGAGCAAAATGGCCCCAAGTCCCACAATAACAAGCGGGAAGTTGGACACTAGAGTGACAATCAGCAGCAGCTTCTGTACTCTGGCCGCAGACGCATCATCAATCACCACACTCTGTGTGTTAAAAGACAACGCCAAATATGTTGTATATTACCAGTAAATGTGGTTCTCTATGCATAAAACAAAGGGGTTTCTTTTTAAAAATGCTACACATTAATTTTTTGGAATGATTTTGCCCCAAAATCATCGAGAAAAACAGTCACAGGATGCAAGTGTGTGTTTCTCACCTCATTGAGGAACATGACGGGAAAGACTGTCTCATTCATGCCTCTAGTTTTCCTGTTATGAATACAATGGAAAGAGTTTGAAGCAATCATATATGTCACAAACACATCAGCACCATAGAATAATAGTGCTTAGCTTGAGTTTGGAGGTAGATACTTACGGGAATCCAGGGATCCTGCTGAGCAAGACGTTTACCTGTGCTCTCTTGTTGGCACGCACAATCACTCCAGTGGTCTGCAAGCAAAAAATAAAATAAAATAGAGTGTTAATAATGTAAAGCATTGTATCACCAGAGCAGACAAAATAAAAGCTATGACACTGTCTTATGAGTACAACGGGGATGTTGATGACTCCAATGCAGGTGATAAACTTCTGTACTACTTCTTATATGCCACTAGGTGGTGCAACAGTACTTAATGTTGCATTCCTTTAAAAAAGTTCAATGAAATGAGTTGCTCCTTCATATTTCAACAGTGGATTGAACTGTGCAGTGTGACCAACAAAGATGAGTCACAGCATTAACGTAACGGAGTAGAAAGTGCATTTGAGGCTACAGCTTTCACTTCATTGTGCAACCCTGTGTTGTAAAATGACAAAAATAAATGAACCTTGACAGACTGCGGCCTGGTGGCTTACCGGGTTAAGGTCAAGGAAAGTCTGGTGATGCTGTCTTTGAGGGGACATTCCTCCAATGGCAGCCACATATTTAGGATCTGCCAGGTGAAAATGAGGAAAGGAGGCGACCACTGGGGCACCTATGTGAGGAGAAAAGAGGAGAGGAGAGGAGAGGATTCGGGGGAGAAAAAACAAGGGAAGTGACAGAATTAAGCTGAGCAAAGCATGATGTATATCTCTATTGTAAATAAATATGTCACAACAAGAGCAGTTCTGCTTTCTCTGCTTTATTAAGTGGAGTAAATGTCAACTATGACAAATGATGTGCTTCATCCTCTGTGACAATGTTGCCCCATCTCTAATTATGGTTTAATGACAAGAGCGACTTGCCTCCATAACAAGGCATTACTCATTCACTTGGCTAATTCATACATTTGTTAGCGAGTATTCTCATGTCAACATAGATGTCTTCACATAACAACACAGGCAGTATTAAGATGACCTCAACAGTGTATCTTAAAAGGAGCCGAGTTCCTAATTAATATGCTAAATTGCGCAGCGAGGACCTCTAAAGTCGGATCAGAACATCTGCTCTGTAAAGGGAACCTGTGGCACAAGTTCGTGCTCTTCTTGTTCAAGATAATCTACACACATGCTGGTTGAGTAGGTAATTGAAGTAGCAGCACAGAAAACAACATTTTCATCAAAACTTCCTGTTATTTGATGTGTGATCTAATCAGCACACAACAAACAAACGAACATTTGGGAAAAGTCCTCAAGAGACGGTGATGAGATACAATCTGACCTCTGTCGCAGGACATACGGCACGTTACTCAGGGTCAAGCTGCCAAAGCAAATACACAATAGGTACACAAATGGACCACAACCCCTGCTTGTAAAACACATTAAGGGCTGTATCTGATGTCCTGATAAAGATTCTTGTTACTCTTATTAAGTTCCTTCCTCATATTGTCAACAGGAGACTGCGTTCCTACAATACAGCCTTGGGCGAGAAAAGGAACAGTACGGTCAAGTGAAAAATTCTTAGGTAGGTTCCACCTGTGCAATGTTGGACTAAGTCCTTGTGGATGTCTGTTGTTCAACAAAAACAAAAGTAGTCCAGCTTTGGAGAGCCACATGTGTCTCAGCAGCAACAACAAAGTCAGATGGTGGCACAGTTAGAGGTGCTGATGAAGTGGGGCAGAGGTGACAGTTTTCCTGCTCTTGGTGTTTGGCAACAGACGTTTGACTAAAACATTGGACGCCCGCAGTCACCTGAGAGGCTGTTCCCGTGACAACCCACAAGGTCACTGTAGCGCAAACACACACACATATTTGTATTGGTATACTTACGAGTGCCATTAATCACTGTGTTCATACCTCACACCTGACCCTAAACTTAACCCTCTGCATGCTCTTTTAAATCCTCCTCACCTGAGTAGAATGAAATGTCTGTTGCTGGTCACACTGAATTTGTGCCATGACCTCAAAGTACTTTGATTTTTTTAATGAAATATTATCCTGCATGCATCGGGCTAAAACTGTTCTTTCACAGGGAATGATAATTTTTAAGAAATAAAAAAAGGGTAGTAAACACAGGCACTAGGGTAATGTCTGGTCATTATTCAAGGCCAGAATCAGGTGACAGGGCTTACCGCCCTCTCAGCTACTGGGCCAGTCATGGTCAGATGGTGCCTGAGGTGTGGAGAGAGCTGGAGAGCTGTGTCACATGGGTCATTTAGGGGGTATTAGTGCTGGTGATAGTAGGAAGGAAGGTATTGTGAGTTAAAGCCCTGGAAATTTAGAGTGGGCTGGGTAGAAAGCATAAAGAACTGAGCAACAAAAATCAAAGATCTGAGGTAGCTTTCAGATTAAAGGTATGTGTCAGAGTGTACGAATATAAAGAGAGGAGGATATAAAAATGTAGTCAGAACTGAGTATTCTGAGAGAGGTGTAGAGTGTAGGTGAGAAAACACGCTGCGCAAGCTGACATTTACCTTTCCGACAGGGACTGACTTTAAGAAGGCCAGTTCCCAGGCACTCCTGTGGGCTCACGCAGAATCCCTCATTTGCTGGGTTCTCCTCTTTGCTGGCCAAAACAGAGCGCGGTGGTGTGAAGCGGTAGGCTGGAATTCCTTTCACCTCCACGTCTTTCTCAAACTCCATGTAGATCGACCTGGAGAGTAAAGCAAGAACATTACAGGATGTAATTAAACGAAATCAGTTTTCCTGTTTATTATATCCTCTTTCTCTTCATCTCCGTTTACTACTGTGTTATCATTTTAATGTTCAACTACAAACACTGCACATTAAAATAGGAATGCAAACGGAATATCACAGCGTTTCCTCCATAGGGGCTGGTGGAGGCACATGAATGATAAAGACACAAAGAGCTCCATAGAATTACTGTAATAATATTTCTAAATGTCTACTCCATTAAAATTAAAACCACTTCCACATGGCCGCACACACACAAACACACACACTCAGCTGAGTGCTGCTCGGCAGCAAGACAACAAACTGGTTCATTAAAAAGTCATTACATTTTACAAAAGCGGTTTACAGCACTGAATGAATAAATGAACAAATGCACATTCTACTGGAGTCGACTCCGGCTCCACATGGCTTTTATCTGCCTATTCGGAGCTGAGACCTCTTCACAAGCAAGCACAACCTGCAGCACATTTTTCTCCTCTTATTATCTCACTGATGAAACAACAAGTGGCCACTAAAGGCACAATAAGTGAAATTACAGGGTTGAACCCATAATTTAGCGTGGAGAAATTATGACTTTGAATTTCAAGAGAGAAGCTGGAGGATCTATACTAACTTATCAGCCTTACTGACTATCATTATGCTGAAATCCTGTCGGGAGTACTTCTTTCATTCTAAACACATGGTGGAAATAATGCTGTAGTGTGGTGTTGACCTTCCTTTTGTACTGGGAGTGGAGAAATTGTACATTTTGAATTACATTTTAATCTTTGTCGTGTTTTTTCAGCTTCTGAGAGAATTATTCTGTATTGTGAGCAGTTCATCCTTGTTCTATATATCTGCAGTTCTGTTCTGTTTAGGGAATCCCGACAATTCTCAGTGAGAACAAAGGAGTCTATACAGTGTCTGCCAACTGGCCGGGAGGATGCGGCCCTTCGCTACGCAGCCCACCAATAGTGCAACAATACTGTAAAGACCTTTCCCTTGACCTTTGTGAGAGAAGCCAAGTAAAAAGCTTCATGTGTTTCTTCACAGGACTCTGAAAGCCTTGGCGTTGTATTGCTGGGCATGAGAGACTGTTACAGTGTGAATTAATTTCAGATAAACTCAGCTAAGATTTGGTTCTTTGGGATCTAAATCCTTTCATTGTGTGGAGGCCAAAATTTAGAACACCTGATGAGATGACGTGAGATACTCGTATTACAGATGTAAAAAACATTTAAAGGGAAAGGAAAGAGGAGAGATGGGGGTGTATGAGTAATATCTACAATAATTAAATCTGCATGTTACAACTTTTACTTAAGTTTGTAATGTAGCAGAGGCACAGCAGTCTGTGCTGTTATAAGTTATATTAACTTTAAGTGTTTCTATCCTGTGTCGTGCTTCAGTTTTATTCATAACACCTTGTTTGTGTTACATCTTCTTTATAGTTTGTTGTATTTTATATCATTTTATATTCTTGTATATCCAGGTCCCGTGTTACATATAATCTGTGTATTTTGTTTTGGTTTGCTTCTTTTTTGTTTTGTGAATATTTGGGAAAGTGTTGGTTGCTTATGACAGAATCTATTTAAATCAAAATCAAAGTCTTTTAAATGAAGAATCACAGCAAGAGGAAAGATTAATGTACAGCAAAAGGCAAGTTGGTATTTGGACAATGACACCTGCCTGCAATTCGTCAAAATCTTGAGGTTTTTGTGGCTCAGCTGTCAGTGACTGGATCAGAGGTCACTACCCCGTCAGGTCACAGATGGGAATTCTAGCACTTTTTTTATCCTACAGATCGGTCCCAGATGTCATTTAACTAAACACATGTTTTAACACAAAGTGGTTAGAGCTACTCTTCCAGGGGCTTAAGGCTGAAAAAACCTGAGCCAAGCTGTCTGTGTGAAAGGTTAACACATATGACTTAATTGAACATTTCCTCTTCAAATTATGGTTAAAAAGTACAGGAAACAGGGAGGGAGTCTTCCCTTTAGTCACAATAGCGCAGGCAGCCATGATGAAGCCAACATTTAATGAATAAGTAGGTGAAAGTGTAAACGTTTGGGAGTTTTTGACAGACGTCCAATCAGAGTCAAAGGTACAACCACACCACTCCAACAGATTCTTTCCACCCTCAACAAAAAGGGGAAGATGTCTGCCGCAGCTTGTTTTTTTAGGTCAAGGTTATTTTCTAAATTAGAAGCTCTCATCATCAGCATGGACGAGGTTTCATTAGGGAAGTCAGCACTAAGACATAACATTTGCAAAATGACATCCCAAGGAATTATTTATCAGTTAGTCACTGTGTGAGAGGAAATTCTTTTTAACATGCTTCAAGCTTCCAATGAAGACGTCCTGATTGTGAACCCCCCCAGAGGATTCTACAAAAATCTGAATGTCCTTACGAGCGTCAGTAGTGAACATGTCTTGCAGACACTTACGAGAAGTAATATGAAAAACTGGCCGGACGCATGAAGCCCATTTCACATGGGAAACCCTAAACTTGTTTGTTCCAGCTGGTCAAGAACGGAAACAACAACTTTTCTTTCTCACTGCTTAGCACAAAATAATGCTTGTCAACAACCATAAAATGCTTTATGGGTTTTCCTCACTTTTCTTCATTCTCACTCCTATGATTTTCCTTCCCCTTCCTCACTCACCCACCTTCTGCATTACACTCCAGACCAACATTCCTCTTCAAATAAGCCATTCCATAAAGTGTTTCCTGGAAACGGGTATGTTAGTCTTTCAAAAAGCCCGCACAGTATAGGCAGTCATGCCACGGTGAGAAAACAGACGTCACCTGTGGTGCTGTTTGTAAGTGATCAGGATGTTATGTTAACAATGCATGGGATCCAAGGCCTGTGAACATATTTCCATACCAGATATGAAAGCCCCCGTCCTGCAGTGTGGCGAGTTGAGTCCAACATTTTCAGGCCAGATCATGTACCAGAAATAGCCTTCACTTTGTAACCAGACCATCCAAAGGTAAAATATCACATATGAAACGTGAGGTAATAGTGGGACAAATGGGAAGAACGTCTCTCCCTCTATTTCTGTAACTTTTTTTATGTGAACAACCAAGTTCAATATTATGAATGCCTTCCAGAAAATTGTCTGCGCCCCATATTTAAGTGGTATCGCGTCTTCCCTCTCTGTGGCCGTGCCTCCAGTGTGGCCATTCTGAACTATAAACACTTTTCATTTCCGAAGTGGTCGAGCCACACGTGGTGTAAACTAGTTCTGTTCGAGCAGCACCTGACCCTTAGACACAGCGGTGCTAAATGCTGACGTCAGCATGCTAACATTCTCACAATAACAATGCCATACTGATATTTAGCAGGTAGCTATATTTTCCATCTTCACCATGTTTGTTTAGCGTGTTAGCATGCCAAGATTTGCTAATTAGCACCTAACACAAAATACAGCTGAGGCTGATGGGAATAAATAAGCTGAACTGTACCTGCAGAGATCTGGAGTGAAGATGTAAATGCGTTCATCCTTGTTCAGCAGAGGATGGAAAGCACTTCCGTCTGATCCATTGATGCTGTTGCTTTGGTTAGATGTCCAGAAGGTCAGCTGGCTGCAAAACAACGTATTGTCCCAAATATGAGCATTTTAATGGCTTTAATGCAATTAAAAAAACATAACGTTCATACTCTTTGGATACTGATTAATTGTTTCAAAGAAATTTATGCTGTCTGTAAAGCGACCAAAAAAGGTTGTCGGACTGAGGCAGCGTGCTTGCACGATAGCTCTACTCAAGATTTTATTTTATTGAAGACAAAAACAGAATAAAAACAATATGTTGGTTATTTTTGGCAGGATATATCTTTTCAAGAACCCTCCTTTAATGTCCACACCATTATCATCTCCATTTTAATAACAGTATATTACAATGAGATGTTTTGATGATCAAACATGTTTTTATCTGAAAATCACAGTTGAAAAAAGTGGTTTCCTGGAGTGAGAAGGGTAATTACAGACTGCAGGGGAACTGAGAGAGTAAAATAGGATAAGAAGGGTCACTAAAAAGCCATTATTAAGACATTCCGAGTATCAGGATGTCCTGTCCCGCGCTCTGTACTGTGGGAAAACAGCCAGTGCTCCCTTATTATTGGGAAAGAGCAGAAGATTTGAGAAACTTTTGAAATCCAAACGTTACCCAATGAAGTTACATTAAAGTGGATGGAGACAGAGAGGGAGTGTGTGATTATGTGAGACTGCCACAGTACTACCTTTGGCCTTTCCATGTTTCGACGCGGCCGTAATCCATGTAGTTCTGCTTCCCAGTATGGTAGATAAATTCCCCATCGTTACTTCCATTTTTCTAAATAGATCCAAAGATTTAAGTCATTAAAATGCGTTCATGCTGTGACTGGATGTGACTGGGATTCAGGGAGGAATTAAAAAAAACAACAACTAATTAATAGATTTTCTTTTTCGTAAGCCATGAACAAAATCAAGCTGAGGTTCATCAGATTTCATTATCTGTAGAGCTGTACATGCCTTGTACATGAGGCCAAAGACCTTCTCCACTTCAGCATTGGTGGCAGAGATGCGGGCCAGCAAGGGATCTTCGTAGCCCCACAGCAATTCATCCACAGTGCGAGTCGTGAATAAACCGCTCTTCAAAGAGTTCATCCAGATGGACACCATGGAGGACCTAAAGAAACTCCCTTTCACCTTGTTCATCACAGCCTGAAGACGGGAAGTGGAGCAGAGTGGAGAGGAGATGAAAAATAATGCAGGATGAGGTAGAGGGTGTTGGTGGGCATTGAGGAAACAATAAATTAAACGCAGCAGGAAGTCACATATCACACACTCCACTTTCCCCCACTTGGATTTCCACTTTCCCCCACTTGTCATGACAAGTGGTCAAGACATTTAGTTCATGACTCACCCAAGCGGGGATGTTGACAGTGGTGATGCTATCCACAGCTGGATCACCCACAGACCTCTCTCTCAGGAACACAAAGCTTTTGGTGTTATATGCAGACACCTTCAAGTCATTTTCCAACATGCTCACATTGTCCTTATACCTGTACTCCCTGGACAAACACAATAAAACATAAGATTTTCATTTATTTTTTAATTTTCTTTAAGCTTTCCAGAAGCTTTCCTGTTACAAATGAGCATCACAGACCAGTTAAAAACTCAAAAAGCATTGCACATAAATTGAGGTTAAAGTTACACATTAATTTCACCACACAACTTCCATCCTACACAACATCCGTTTGAGATTAGGTAACCCAAACAGTTAAACATAGGTTAGGTGAAGGGGTGGATTATCGTCACATGCACTGTGGCTGTTGTAACATTTTTGGTGCTTCAGCAGTGAACCTTGATATTTATTTAAGGTTTCAGTGGGTGCGTTAGAAGTGATTCCAAATGACTAGTCTATGCAAAGTTTCTTGTCAGGACTCACATGACAGACTGGACAGGACACGAAACAACGTACTGTATATATCACTGACTGATCTATAGCGTAATCTTACAAACAGCAAATAAAATGAACCCATCTGGCAATGTTTTACGCTTAAAGTAAGAGTGACTTAATAGCCCATAAGAGAGGAAGCAGACAAGCAGAAGCTGATGTCCCTTTTTCAGTTTACATAGTTGCTTAGCAAATAACAGGCGCATTTCAACAGCATTGCAGGAAGAAAAAAATCAACTCCTACATAAGAGAAGGGCAATTTGAATCTATTTTCCACTCTGCAAAACCTAATTGTGTAGTGTGCATTGTGGCTGATGCAGTCAAAACACAGTACATGAACCCACAAAGTCAATAAATTCAAATATAAACAGCAACACAGTCTGGTTTATATAGATTTTAAATGTGTGGTCTCTGTATCACACTTGAAATTTGGCCTCTGAAGTAGGAAGGCATTGTGTCAGACACATATATGACTATTTTCTTCTACACTGAATGTTTTTAAGGCTTTTTTATTGCTCTTACAGTCAACACAGTAAACATTCGAATGAAATACTCTGCAAGCAGAGATCACCTCCTAAACATACAACATCAGATTTGGAAGTTGAGAAATTTCATGTGAGACACGTGTAGCTTTATTTGTGGCAGCCTCTTGCAACCTACCTGTATGTGTAGGGTCCAACCTGCTGGACCTCTGGCTTGGCCCCTTCAAGGAACTCATTCACATTGGTCACATTGAAGAAGAAAAACTCCATGTAGACAGGAGGGGGAGGGGTCTTCCATGATTCAAACACACGGCTGCCCTCCACCAAAACGATCTCCTGTTGACACATTAAGTACATATGTCAGTTTAAATCTAAACATAATTCATTCAGACACATAAATATGGTTGTGAAAGGCACATTTTCAGTTTCAAGTGAATGCATAAACACTGACTACACACATAATTTACTAAAATAAAACATATTACTGTTTGATATGTGATTTTATTGTAGGCAGAAGTGTTTTTCTTTGGAGGTGGCTTTCAACTGATGATGCATTTGCTGCAAAAAAGTTTTGCAATCGCGAACATATGTTTTGAATCCAGTGTTTCCACAATCTGTTCCTGGTAAAAACAACCCAAAGAACAAAAACATCTGCGGGGGGTCGTGGAGGGGAGCTGCTGTCTGAGCGTCAGACAAGAGCATTGGCTGCACACATGAATGGTATTAGGGGAGACCCTTCCACAGTTTCATTGTCAGCGGTTGCCAATGACAACGGGCACCCGGGGAGAGCCGCCGACATATCATGTGATGCGGAGAGCTGGATGCCTACTGGTTGCACAGGACCGCGACCTTAATGATCTGAGCCACATTCCTCAGGACTGAGCCTTATGAGGCCCTGGAAGTGCAGCGCAGGCACAAACCTGGACTACCTTGTTTCTTTAAACAGTATGCTAGAAAAGTGTGACAGCAGATGTCATTGCCTCTGGACAAGGATAACCTGATTCACTGTGGAAATCTTTTGAGGAATTGGAAAACACAGGGAGAGAGAGAAGAAGGAAGGGGGCGAGAGGATTAGCATTTCTTTTGACAACACATCAAGGGGAAATCTTATTTTGGCCTGATTGTGTCAGATTTGTGTTAAAGGTAAAAGCAATACTTAAGTATGAAATAAGCCCGGAGGAGCTGAACACACCAACGAGTCACATTATTTCAGGGGAGTACAGGCCGCCTCCTCCTTTGGGGTCCCCTTTGCTTGTTCAGAGACAAAAGTTTAGCTGAGTAGCCAAGGACAATAAAGCTGTCACTTTAGATTGAGGAAGGGAGAGCATGGTCTTTCTATGTCGTCCTTTCATGCTTCGAACAATCAATATGGTAACCCTCCCAGCATGCTACATAAAATACAGCATGGAAAACAGGAACAGAGAAACCCTCTTATCTCAGTGCTTACCACCGCAACCCTTACACCACTCCCTATTTGAAAACACATGTAGCAGGTGAATACACAAATACACATACTGCTAGTGCTTTGATGTTGAGACAGGCAAACACATAAACGTCAACAACACTGGGCACAGCAAGAGGCTATTCATTAAATCCTCTAAAGCTTTGCATACTCTAAATGGGTTTGTCTCAGTAGTGGCCCCAGTAACACCTAACAAAGCTCTACCAGCTGAACTGCAGTCCAGCCCTGCTGTTACTGAACCCATCAAAGTCATATTAAGGTCGATTCAGTTTTAAATGGACCATAACTCCCAGTGGCCACCAACAGATCCTTGGTTTGCACTAACACAATCAAAGGAGGGAAGTCTGATCACTACAAAGATCTTAAAGAGCATGAATTACATTGATTAAAAGGTAATCATCTATAGATGTGTTTCTCCTATTTGTTTGTATCTTGTGTATGGATGGAAATGACAGTCTGTTTGATCGAGGCTGAAATATCTCAACAACTATTAAATGGGGGTGAAATTTGGTACTGACATTCATGGAAAGGATGATAAACCCTACTGACTTTGGTGATCCTGGTGACTTTTCCTCTCGCTCCACCATGAGGTTGACATGTTTTACTTTTAGCAAATGTCTCGCCAACTATTGGATGGACGGTCGCGAAATTTGGTACATACATATTCATGGTGTCCAGGGGATGGATACTAAAGACTTTGGTGATCCTCTGACTTTTCATCTAGCGCCACCATCAGGTCAAAATTCCAGTTTGTCCAACGCTTTAGTTAATGACTAAATAACTGCAAAACTAATGCCATTCCCATCTGCCTCAGTTGCGTTTTGTGTTTACTGCTAATGAGCAAATGTTAGTATGCTAAGATGTGAAACTAAGATGGTGAACATGGTAAACATTATACCTGCTAGACATCAGTTATTGATTAATC
Source organism: Oplegnathus fasciatus (assembly GCA_003416845.1). NCBI lineage: Eukaryota > Metazoa > Chordata > Actinopteri > Centrarchiformes > Oplegnathidae > Oplegnathus > Oplegnathus fasciatus. The sequence continues at coordinate 432,705 of NTHP01000331.1, forward strand.
TTCCAATTATTTTCTCAATTAATCGATTTGGTCTATAAAACATTGGAAAACAGTGAAAAATGCCCCTCACAATATTTGATGACCTCATCAAATGTCGTGGTTTGTCCAACCAATAGCCAAATCCCAAAAATATTCAATTTATTATAATGCAAGACCAAGAAAAGTGACAAATTTTCACATTTGAGAACTTTTGGAATTTTTGCAGGAGAAATAACTTCAATGATTAGTCGATTATCAAAATAGTTGCTGATTAGTTTTCTGTTGATCGACTAATCGATTAATCGACTGATTGTTGCAGCTCTAGTTAACATAGTCATTTTCAGCATGTTACTATGCTGACATTAGCATTTAACTCAAAGCACCGCCATGCCTAAGTACAGCCTCGCAGAGCAGCTAGCATGTTATTTACTTGAAGTAATTTAAGAAGTTTGAACAGCCTTGGTCCAAAGACAGATATCTTAGCAACTTCTGGCCATGACTTTCATGAATTCTCGTAAGATTGTCCCCAGAGCATGATTACAAATGATTTTGATGACCCCCTGACCTTTTGTTCAACACAGTCATGTCAAAATTTTCCTTGACCAATGCTGTGGTCCATGGCAGGGTCCCAGAAATTTGTTGTGGATATTCATTTTTCCAGGAGGATAAAACCTTTTGATTTTAATGACCCCATGGCATTTCCTCTAGTGACATTGTCAAGATAAACTATACTTATATTTCCACTTCTGGTAAAGCTCCAGGAATTTAGCCAAATCATCAATCTGTGGAACACTTGACCTTTTGGTTTGGTATTCTTTTAGTTAAGAATAAAAACTCTGTACTGTTAAAAATGTTTGTGTCAAAGCTTAAGTTTTGAAGGAAACCCAGCGGACTACCAGCAAGGGGCAGCTAGCCAGCTATGTCTAGTCTAGACGATGTAAAATTACCAAATTCCTCTTCAGGGACAAGTAACTTTTCACCATCACCTCATCAGCAGGTCACTGCATGCTGACCCTGCTTGACTCACATGCAAGCTGAGGGGCTGCCAACCCGGCCAGTTTCCCAATAAACCTAGTAGTGTGAAAGAGGCTTAGCTCACAAAGAGAGTGTACTGCTGGGAGGGTATCCATGGAATGAGATCCTTCATACTGGTGCAACTGGGGTAAGGGGGTAACTTGATACGACTGAAATAAATCATACTGCCTGGCTAGTAGATAACTATGTGTGTCTGCATGTGAGCGCTATGCATGTGTGTCACACCCACACATATATTTTACTGACTGAGACTTTTTATTCAAAACAAAAAAAAAACTTTGACAAGATTTGATAAGATTCTTTTACATACATAATATATATACATCTTGTTCATGTAATTAATGCTTTGGAGACGCAGAAACTTCTTTTCCAAATCAATGCTTGGGTAATATATCCTGTTTCTCTGTCTCTGCATGTATAAAACTATGTAAGATTTAGTAAGATGGCTAATGAGACTAAAAGATTTGTAAATAAGAGAAGCAGCATTCATTTAGAAAAAGGTTCAAAGCCGTCTGGTTTGCAACTGAAAACTTTCAATGCCCACTTATACATGGCTTCATTAAAAAAATGCTCTTGCTTGTCTGTGAATTTCATTCCAAGGTCACCACTGTGGCCACTGCAGCAATGGCCACCTTGGGTAAATGGGTAATACAATTCAATAAATCACTTTATGTTTGGTTTGGTTTGTTTTAAAACCAGCATGTATTATTACTTGGTAAATAGACCCTTACTTACTCTGGATAAGCACAGGCACCAAACCAGGGATACTAGAAAAGCTCAAATCTTCCAAATTCCTGCAGCCACAACCTCTTCTATAATATCATTAAACACTAGAAACTGCACCAAGACAAGGACCTGCACCAAGGACACCAAGGTCATGTCCTCAGTAGTATTTACAACTGTTGCAATGCTTTCTCAAGTAAACCACCAAGTTCAGGCGAAAAAAAAAACCCAGACTAACCCATCAACCCTCCCCCGTGTCTTTAATTTTGTGTCCTGGGTACACCCCTACACACTCAGGCAACAGACCACTCTTGGGCTTTCCTGATGGGTCCATAAAAGTATCTTCATAAACCACTACATAGAGAGCTATTACCTTAGCCTAAACACTTGTAGAGCCCCACCAGACGATCTTAAGGCTAAGGACTTTGAGTAAACTGTATATTTTAACTGCCTAAAAAGACATTTTGAACATCTAAATATGGTTGTTAGACAAGACTACACTTTCAGTGATGAAGATTTCAATGGTGCTCCAGCTAGATGAAAATTATTAGAGGTGTGAAAGTGTTGAAATGGTGTAAAGACATTAATTCATCCATTGACTTGTAACACATCTGTGATCAAAATAAACTACATCATCCCTGTACAATCTTATCTGTAGCTGATGATTAACTCCCTGTTATACAGTTTTCTCCACTTCCTACAGCCATTTGTCTTAGAAACCTCTGTAAAAGTCAAAGAAAATGTCATTTTCTTTAAATATGACAACTCCCAGCACCAGAAAGCCTTGTGAATATGTCCCCTGATCTCTAAAGTCAATACTAAGCCTCTCTGATAAAAGCCATCTGATACCTGTTATGGAGAAGCAGGCTTGATATGAAAATAAGGATATAGGTGTGCCATGTGATAACACTGAATGTGGGCCAACAGTACGTTCATGCTTGCACTGTTATGAAAGTAAAGTGAACCTTCTGGGAAAACTTTGAACTTATTGGAAATCCAGGAAATCTCTGGACTTAAACTTACAGTGATTAAAGATATGAAGCCCATTACTGTGAACAACACAAACAAACTGAAGGGTCTAAAGCATGTTTACTGATGCTGAACAAATGCTTTCATTGATGCAACTACTACAGATGTTTGTATTTAATGCTCAATAACAAGACTATTTTCGGTCATCAAACATCTAAGAACTCTGTAAACTGCAGAATTAAACAAGTTCATCTGATGTTTACTTAAGGTTAAATATATTTCCCATCAGCTATAATATCAGTGATGACGTCGCATCCACCACCTCCCTCCCACATACAACAACCACATGTTGCATCTACATAGGTGAACACCACAACTGAGGAACCTTCTATTCCATGTCTTTACACCCTCACTCTTCGTCTTCAGGAAACTTGTGACTCTCTTCTGTCTTCTTGACTAGCGTTTCTGTGTGTGTTGTCAAATTGGTAAACGTGTTTCGTCCATTTGCTTGGGTTTTCTCAAGGTTGCAGTGCATTGAGCTCTCTCTCAAAGTATGAGATTATGGTTATCTAAGCTTATTATCTAAGCTTATCATATGCACTATACTTCCATGATAGCAAATTTATAGCAAATTTGGGTTTTGGACTGTTAATTGTATAAAACAAGCAATTTGTAGATGTCATATTGGGCTTAGGGAAATTGTGATCATCATTTCTGACTATTTTCTGACATTGTATGGACCAAATGATTCATAGAGAATAAATCTGCAGATTAATTGATGGTAAAAATAATAATAATAAAAAATAAAAAAATGCAGCCCTATAATCTATTGCCAGTATCTTATTCAGAGAGAGTGAGAGAGTCGTGGCAAAGTCTTAAAACAAATGCCTTAGACAAATGACTAATCAATTTTGCTGGTACCAGCTTCTTAAATGTGAGTATTTTCTGTTTTTCTCAAGTTTATCTGATTGTAAACTGAATATCTTGGGGTTTTGAACTGTTAGTCGGACAAAACAAGACACTGACAGACGTCACCTTTGGTTCAAAGATGTTGTAATTGGCATTTTTCACTGTTTTCTGACATTTCATACGATTTATTGAGAATGAAAATAATAATTACTTACGAGTTCTTCACATCTCACATTTATTTTGCAAGCTAATCTTCAGAGTTCAGTTCACGCTGTCCTTCTCATCTATAATTACCGTATCAATACATGGATGTTAGGAATCTCTCTGAGTTGAGTGAGGCTTTGTAAATCAAGCCACACTGGCATGTAATGACCAGCTTGACTGAATTCAAACTGCATCTTTGCTAATTGATACTACAGTGGCGTGGACAAAACTCCCCACTGAGTTCACAAATTCAGACTTTTTCTTGTGATGTGCTGTTTTGCTCTCAGCAGCGGACTCTTTTGCTTTTTCCTGCAACATGTGTTAAAAATACCAACCAATACCAAGAACAAGGAATACTGACCCAGCCCTTACTTATTCTTAGCTGTGGAATTTGCCTGGGAACCACGTCCTGTCATAATGACAAGTATTGGAGGTTTAAACACACACCATTGGGCCATTAGGATTTACCATCTGATAAAGTCTTTCAGCAGAGTGCATGCTAATGGAAAAGGAACCGAAATGATTGAGTTATCTAACTGTGGAGAAGAGAAAGCACTGACTGCCCATTATAACCCATCCTCCTCCATCTCAAGGAGTTAGAGTTGCCTATTAAAGCCACTCCCTCCAAAGTAATTTATGGGAGACACCCTCTGGGATTAGCTCCATCTTTACCGGCAGCAACATTAAAGTGATGTACACATTAATGCATCAATTATTACAATTCAATAATATAATGTATATTATTCTGCACAATGATTACTTTTTTCTTTTGGTATTTTAAGTATATTTTGATGCTAATATTTAAAATTTTTGCATGCTTTTACTTGCAACAGAGTATTTCTACACTGTGGTATTGCTACTTTTACTTAATTAAAAGATCTGAGCACTTCCTCCACTACTGTAGAGCTGCAACGATCAGTCAATTAATCGATTAGTTGTCAACTATTAAATTAATTGATTAATAGTTTTGAATCAATTTTTAAGAAAAAGTGTCCAAATTCTCTGATTTCGGCTTCTCAAACGTGAGTATTTTCTGGTTTCTTTAGTCCTCTTTGACAGTAAATATATCTTTGGCTTGTGGACAAAACAAGACATTTGAGGACGACACCTTGGCTTTGGGAAACAGTGATCAACATTTCTCACCATTTTCTGACATTTTATGGACCAAACAACAAATCGATTAATCGAGAAAACGATTGACAGATTTTACTAGTTGCAGCCCTACATTAATGCATCAATAATCATAATCCAATAATATGATGTATATTATTCTGCACAATGAGTACTTTTACTTTTGGTATTTTAAGTATATTTTGGAAATTGTGAACGCTTTTACTTGTGACAAAGTACTTCTACACTGTGGTATTGCTACTTTTACTTAATTAAAAGTTCTGAGTACTTCTCCCACCACTGCTTCAAGTGATAACAGTCACTGAACTCCAATGATAAGGACAACCATGACATCGCATGATACGTGGTAATAAAAAAACTGCTGCTGAATTTGATTAAAAGCTTGCTGTTGCTTTTTCTCTCTGAGTCATGGAGTTACTGAGCTCATATTTAACCCACAATGCAGTTCAGTTCTGCGCAAAGTCTCTGGTGTGACCTCATTAATCTGCAATCTAATGAATGTTAATAGTCTGCACTAAAGATAGGGAGTGAATACAGCCAAACAAAGTAATGAACTTTCAATCTAATCTTCTGTACTTCATCATTATATCCCACCAGTGCTTTCTATCAAACTGCCATTCATAAAAACATCAAAGGGTTGTTGTTGTTGTTGTTGTTACCTTTTTGAGGCGGTTGTGCATCAAAGTGCGGAAAACTTGAGCCACAACCAAGCCAATCCCAACGACCAGCAGGAGAGCGCAGGTGACCCCCACCGCGTGGATCGCGCAGGATCTTCGCGTCATGTTCGCAAGGTGGCTGGCGACGACACAGAGCTGCGGGTGAGGGCTCTCGAGGATGAATGGAGACGTTAAAGTCCGCACGTTAAACTAGTTCCCCCCCACACGGATTTCTCTTTAACTGCACAGGCTTTAATAAAAGAGCTCCAGCCTTGCCTTCCACGCTGCTGCCCCTTTGTTTTGAGAAGCTGAAGCGAAGTTTATTCGGGGTAACTAGCGGACGAGCGGCGAAGTAACGGTGGGAGATGTTTACTAAGTCTGTTTACTTGTAGTTAATAAAGAAGCGGTTGACTTTAACAGGCACGAGCCTCCCTGTCTGAAGTGGCGAGCTAAAGGCGCATTCATTAAAAAAAAAATGTGCCACGGAGTATATGTGTGTAGCGGGCTGTAATGGCTCTCCCCTCCTTCCTCCTCCTTCCTCCTCCCTCGCGCTGATTGGTGGGAGCAGTTTGTGCCCCCGCCACGGAGTGAGTGCGCGCGCGAGGGTATTCGCCGTAAACGCGCCTCCGCCCGCCCGCAGCTCCAAGGACAACCAGCTGAATCACTCAAACAAACTTCTCTGTTTGAGCAGCGTGTGACTTTTTCCACAAGTCAGCAGCTTCATTAACTTCCCTGAAACTGACTGGCATGAACTCACGTGAATGAAAGCCATGGAGGCGTCATTATATTCATTTAGTTCACAGTATCCTCATGTTAAGACACTGAGGGCGGCAGTCATCAGTTGTTTTACAGTCTACCTAACGTATAGAAATTACAAGTGTTTCCCCTACAAGGCCAAGCAATACGGATATCCGTTGCTGTAAAGCAAAAATTATATGGGGCTTTTTCCGGCTGCTGTCTCATACCGAAAGCACGTGACAGATGCTTTCTGCACTCCAGCAATACCTCATAAAAACAAGAAGCAATGGCTGGTATCATCAAACCACGTGGAACTGAAGAGTGCACGTTATGAAAGTGAACTGAATTATTTAGTCCCCATGGTAAATATATTAAATATAGGCTATATATCTCTTACAGATTACTGAGATCACACCAGAGACTTTGCACAGAACTGAACTGCATTGTGGGTTAAATATGAGCTCAGTAACTCCATGACTCAGAGAGAAAAAGCAACAGCAAGCTTTGAATAAAATTCAGCAGCAGTTTCTTTATTACCACGTATCATGCGATGTCATGGTTGTCCTTATCATTGGAGTTCAGTGACTGTTATCACTTGAAGCAGTGGTGGAGTAAAAGTAAAAGTAGCAATACCACAGTATACTTTTATGTTGCAGCTGGTAAAGACTTTTACTTTACATACTGCCAGGCAGCTTGTGAATTCCTCCTTGGGGATCAATAAAGTCTTATCTTGTGTTAACCTAAAATAATAATACACCATAACTGACTTGTCGTTACAATTTGTATTAATAATCTGAATATGCAAATAAATGAAGTGGCGTAAAAAGTACAATATTTGCATCTTAAATAGTTGAGTACTCTAAAAAGTATAAAGTAGCAGAAAATGGAAATACTCAAGTAAAGTACAAGTACCTCAAAGTTGCACTTAAATACAGTTTAGTTACTTTCCCACCACTGAATTTAACTTAATCAGTTAATGTAACGCACTGAGATAGATGTGGAGGCTGTACGTTAATGTAACGTGTAGTGTCTACTTTTACTCAAGTAAAGAATCTGAGTACTTCTCAAAGAGGTAATAAAACACTCATACACTCAATTACAGATTTTCAAGAAAGTAGTCTGTAGTGTTCTGTTCATTTTTTCCATCTTAGTCAACGTACATCTTCAACTTTAAGTTTAATGTCCCCAAAGATATTTTTTTTCTTCTAACATAAAACACACAGAGACATGAACAATGGTAGCCTACATAACAAATAATGAAATATATAAAACATATAATATAGTGTGTAAAAGATAGAACCTATTAGCATAAAGCCTATAAACTCACATACAATACAATATACACTCAGTAGCCAGTTTATTAGGTACACCTAGCTGAAACTAATGCAGTCTAATATTATAATGTTCAGGTCATAACTGACCTCTTTAACTGTCTGTGATGCAGCCTGTTCTTGTTATCTGTCAAGAGTTCACCAAACCAAGTAATAATGCAGTCATCGTTTCCCTAAATAAAAGTATAAATGTGAGTGTGGCTTCCTCTAATATATATCTCATATGGAACACACATATTTAGTTTTGCCTACTGTCAGTTACTTTAGAAGAGGTCATTGTCACATCACTGGACATAACTGTCACAAGACAGAAACACGGCATGCCCACATTGGCTGACTCATCTGGATACTTTCAAACTTCTGCATTTGTTAATGAACAAAGTAAAGGTGAGAGGACACAGCCTTAACCCTGACACAATGAGCTCCGACCCACAATAAAGGAGTGGTTGACATTTTTCAGTCTATATTAAAACAATACTCAGACAATTCTGATGTGATTCATGAGGGACAAAATCTCCGGTCCTCGCTCTAAAAAAGACTGAAGTTAATATGAGACTTCAGCAGTCTGAGTTAGACAAATCAAATGGGCATCTTCCAAAGTGTTTTTAGTATAAAATATCCCTCTTTGTGTTACTATCCCTCTGCCGCAGCTCAGAAATGAAACATAAGAAAACATGAAGAGTGAATATCCTCTTGATTTGATTTGATATTAGCTTGAACTGAAATAAAATTGCAATATTTTTTTTTTTGTCACTTTGGGGAAGTGGATATGGAAACTGAGAACGGCTGCTTGATATTTGTTTTGCTATTTTTAATGCTGTTATCTCGAGATAACGAGATAATTTATCTATATTCAGGCCTATATTTAATGATATAATGAGTGTCTGGTACATTTGATCACACCTGATTTCAACCTTCAACATCACTCTCATGACTGTCGGGGAGGATCCATAACTGAACAGTAAATCAAGGCAGAAATGTGTAGTTTTGTTTGCTGCATTGGAGCAGACAATCTCGTTTTATAGCAGCCAGAGATGAGAGGTTGACCAACTCCTGTCTCTCTGCTTCAGCCACCAGCTGCTCAAATAAAGCCTATGATAATGGCAGAGGTAAAGACATTATTAAGGCCATTCGGTTTGCCGTGAGACTTGCGAGCCGGACCCACTGTGACCCCCACAGCATCTCCACAAAGCCTACAGACACCTGTTGACTGTAAACAAACTGTAAATAAACATATAAACATTATAAGTAATAAGTAATTGTTTTTTCATGATAACGGGGTTGATTATTTCGTTATCTCGAGATAACAAAGCTCTTTATCTTGAGATAATGAGACAATTAACTTGTGATCTCGAGATAATGGCATTAAAAAAATGATTGCAAGCCGATTTTCTCGGCTTCCGTAAGTGGAAACAACAAAATATCATCGCCTTTTAAGCAACATCCAGCAGTGGTAGAGAAACATTATCATTCATTTAGAGCCATGTTTCTTTAAGTTCAATGGTCACTCTCTTTTAGCTCTGTTTTTGGTCTCCACCTACTCCTGAGGGAAATATCTAGCTCTTTAGCTGCTAAATGCTCCACTATGTTCACCAGCTAGTCGCTAATTATGCATGTCTGCTGTTTGGTGCTGAGCAGGTAGTGTACAGTGGGAAAAACATTTCCCTGCCGTGGCTGAAAGCGACATTATGGGAGCGGTGAGAGTGAACCAAAACAGTAAAGTTGCAGCCAGACAGCTAAACAATGAGCTGAAACCCGCTACAAAGCTCCTTAAAGCTGAGGGGAGCAGATTCAGGTGATAATTCTCTGCAGGTTCATCACTATGAGTTACCCCTTTCACTTTGTCACACTGTTTTCACATTGTCATTTGATACACTGTTATTATAAAAATATTGATTATATAAAGATGAAGATTTTTGTCCTTCATATTTTACATAGGAATCACTTTAGGAAGGGGTGTCTCCAAGGTATCTAAATGAACAGGAGGAGTGATTATTGTGACCAAAGCTGTTTAAAGCAGCTCAATTGAACTTTTCATTTTGTGCTGATGTTGGCGGTCCCTGTGGACAAAGGCGATAGTGTTTCACTTAACGTTAGGTTACATGTTCCCTCCGCTTCACTCCCCGCTGCAAGGAGACTACTTCGCTGGGAGGACAGCAGGTGGCAGCTCTGGAGACGGACCTTCAGTTAGCGGCTGAAGCAACTGGAATTCAGCCAGAGCAAACCCCAGCCCCGCTTCGTCTGATGTCACGGAAAAATCTGACCCGGTGGCAGGCATTAAGAATAACTATTAGAAACTAATAGAAATAGCCAATCTTCTCCCTGTTGTTCCCGTTTGCTTATGTAAGTCATATAGAGGCATCAGTATTAAATTGAGACTGTTTCATAACCAGTTAAAAACTCCACAGAGCTGGTTTAAATGTACACATTGGTATGTGAGTAATAAATATTGAGACAGACTTCAAAAAATGCAAACCTATCCTTTAATATCAGCCATCAATATCAAAACCTGTTCTTAAAACAATTCGGAGATCACAACATTATTATTATTATTATTATCATGTGATTACATGAAAACAAAACATTTTTATAATCAGACTTTTTTGGGCATATGTGCACAAACTGAACAGAAAAAACAGAGAGTGCTGTTGTAGTGAAGGTGAACCCTACACAGAGCCAATGTTTGATGTGGCCTCTATTGATCTGGGAGAAACATTTGCTGAGCGCTCTTTCATTGCCCCGTCCCACATTCAGACAGTAACACACCTGAGAGCTGCCAATAATAGTTTGTTTTGCCACTGAGCAGTTTGAAAGGAACAACTGGGGGCACCTTGAAGCTCACATGCGTTTGTTACTAACCATCATCAGTCTACAACTTCCCTGGGTATAAGCCCAGAGGGTGTTTTGTCTTCCCACATCAGCTTTCAGGATGCAAATAATGCAGCTGGTAAACAGGTGCAAATGCAAACACAGACAAAATATACTGTATCTTCAAAGAACGATCCCATTGAAGAATAAAATCAAGAGCCTTTTTCATCTGCTGCCCTAATTTTTAAAAATAGGCTATAGGAAATATATCCATTGTCTCACGCTGTCCCCCTGTAGTTTGCATTGTATAGGCTACGGGAGCCCAGAAGTCCTAGAAACAGCTATCTATAAACATCAAGCTTATGTTAAACATAACAGGAAAATGCAATCAGTACTGCACTCAGTTTCAAGAGGATGTTGCTCCTTTGAATTGCAATTGTGTGAGGAAACAATGACAGAGATATAGGATATATACAGTTTAACCACAGACAAATCCAGTTATTGGACAGCACTTTTTCAAATAGCTTTGTTTGATTTAAGGTGTCTGCTTACAGTGAAATGCTACGGTGTTCACTGGTCATTTAAAAAATAATCATGACCTTTAACTCTTAAATGATGCAAAAGAACTCTTTTTTCTTGCAAATTTGTGCCTCCCTATAACCGTGAAGTACAACAGAATGTGTGAAAATCAATGCAATGCAGCACTACATCTAAAAAAAGAGACTATCAAGCCTCAACTGGACAATCTGCAAAACATTACACGGAGTACTGATTAGGCATAGTGCGCCATCTGTTTGTCATATGTTTGTGCTGAAGCATAGATGTGGAAACGCTTTGACTAGAAGTTACATGTTTTAGTAATTTAGATATTTTTTTGTTTGTTGTCTCAACTGTGGACTTAATTTTACTGTTAAATAATGTTAATTTATGCCGTTGTAAGCTTCTGACTATACGCCTCTCCTATACTGACCTCACTTCATTGGCTCTGAAGTTTATTTTAATGATTTACGGATGAGGGAACTGAATGTGTTGGCATCTTCTAACACCTCTGAACCTCTGTTTTGCCTCCTGGGTCACTCAGGTCCTCTGACCAGATGGTTTTGGTTGTTGCACGTGTTCAGTAGCAAAGCTAAAGGAAGATCATGGTCTTGCTGTTGCCGCCACAGACGCGTGGAATAATTGACCCCTGCACAGTAGCTTTTGCCCTCTAGTATGTAACATTTGAAAATCATATTTTTTCTTTGGCTTTTGATGGTGATTCATTACTTTATCATGATGTTTTTCAGAGAAGTGTCCGCTATGAATGTATTAGCCTTACTTTAGCTTTTTTGTTGGTTAGATACTGTTCTTTATTTGTCAACTTCTTCATTTGTTATGTGCACAACAATTACAATGAAGCAGTCATTGGCAAGTTCTCAGGCTCCCTTCAACAATGCTCATACGATGTGTATAAAAAGAAGAAAATCACAGGAAGTAAGTAAAAGTAAGTAAAAGTAAAAATGAGAATCTAAGACATAAAATAGTGCAGAAGTTAAAATACAGGACTAAAATATAATATATAGTATATATGTATATAAAGTAAAATTAGAAACTGTAAGTCTACTGGCTCTCCACTTTATATCAATTTTATCATAGCCAGCCGTCTACGGAGCAGCAACACCATAAACCTGATCATACCTCACGTTGAAAATATTAGATTAGAGTCATTCATCTGCGTTGTGGATATCTTGGCATTGCTGCTATTATTTTGTTGGTTTTTAACCCAAAGGGGAAACACTCAGTGCAAGCTCATGGCAGTCTGAAAAAGCTTTAGCCTGAGGATGTCAACAATGAGAGATTGCCCACTCTCACGGACGCTCACAAACACACACACGCCCACACAAGTTGTTTTTTTTTAAATCTTGAAACACATGACATTCCCCCATAATAACCATGAAATATGTGGCTTCTATATGAGTGAACTCTGACAGGGTAGGTCTGTTTTTCACATTAACATGCTTGGAAAACAAAGTCCTGATGGCATCATCCAACCTGAGAGAGCACCACCACCACCACAGGAGAGCTGAAAGACTTTGACATTTTTAATCATACAGTAAGTAAATCAATCTGATTAATGCAAAAACAGAAGAATTTTGCTTCAGTGTTACATAAAGCAGTGCACACATTTTTGTGCAGACAGGTTTTATGTGCTCTCTTATCGCTTATTGTCTCTCACTTCAGGTTGAGTTGTGTAAACACAGACGTTTTGGCGTGGTTCTCAAGGGGGCTGAACCTGTTAATTTAAGCCCACAGGACATTTGAGCATCAGGGCGCGCTGCCAAGGTAAGAATAGTCCACTCATGGGGGAGGGTTTGGGGAGACGATGTTTATAACTGCTGCTAGTTACAACACTCCTGTATACAAATAACATGTTCCCAGAAAATACAGTACATAATTTAGGAGTACAATCTGAAGCATGTCTCCATTCATTACAGCTGAGCCTTATGACGCATCAGTTGTGAGTTTCATATGCTGATCATTCCTTACTAAGTGTTGTATGGTTCACTCGTTTTTGGTTTAGTTATCAACAAGTCATTAATAGTGTAGAATACTATTGGGACTTTCTAATTTTCTTGTTATCTAATTCCTCTAGTTAAATAAGATTGCATACTTTGGGCCATTTATCTTTTTTTCCCACCTGAGGACAAACAGCAGGAACAAAGGCAGATAAGAGTCCATGGCACATTTGTTGATTGATATACACCAAAGTATTGGACAAATTACAAGTTTGACTTGATAATGGCGCTACATGAAAAGTCAGAGGATCATCACAGTTATTATAATTCATCCTGAGGGAAACATGAACGTGTGTACCAAATGTACCACCACCAAAGCCATCAGGATACAGTACATATCTGTACAAATATGTTGGACCAATCCATCTGGTGGATGTTATTTCACAGGATAAGTGAAAACTTTGACCCGCTGTTTCACCTGAACTTTCAGTTAGTGGCTTATTCTTTGGGCCTTGTACCTGTTACCATTATCCTTCCAGCGTCTCAGTCTCAATTAATCCTTTCAGCCTAGTACTTACAGTCCATGTTTGTCCTGCCGATGAGAATACTGTAAACTTTCTGAAAACCACTGCACCTCTCTAACCCTCTGTTTGTTTCTGTCCCACAAGCAAAGCTGTGCGTCTCTCTCTCTCTCTCTCTCTCTCTCTCTCTCTCTCTCCACTTTCTCCTCCTTCTCCTCTCTTTTCACCCAGGCTTCTCTGTGCTGGACCATCGGCTGTTCTGGGACCCCTCTCTCTCCCCCGATTGTCAGTGCTTCATTCCAGATGTTTTAGATCTTTCTCCTCCAGGAGTTTCAGCTTCTCCTCTTCTCTCCCTCTCTCCCTTGTTTGCATGTTGTCCTTGTCTCTCTCTCCCTCTGTGTGTGTCTGTTCCTGCTCCTCTCTGTGTGAATGGTGTACTCGAGCCTCCTCCCTCCCTTGTGTGTTTGTGTATTCTGTCCTCTTTCCAGGTCTCCATGGTGGAGAGGAGGTCATGTGGCTCAGGTCTGTTTGGTGACACCTGAAGTTACTCAACACCCTCCTGGATCCATATTCTTAATATATGTTTACAAGTTATTTATAATTGTATGTATAAATATAATTCATACTGTAATTTTACTATGTTGGTCTATTCTGTACACAAGACATCTATTGCATGTCTGTCCATCCTAGGAGAGGGATCCCTCCTTTGTTGCTCCTCCTCAGGTTTCTTCCATTTTTTCCCTGTTAAAGAGCTTTTCTGGGGGAGCTTTTCTTTATCTGAATGGAGGGTCTAAGGACAGAGGGTGTCATATCTGTCCAGACTGTAAAACCCCTTGAGACAAATTCGGGATTTGTGATATTGGGCTTTATAGATAAAACTGATTTGAACTGACATGACTTGTGGCACCAAAAGAACAGACCATAACGCCATGATAATACTGCTACTAATACCACTGTTACTATTACTCTACTCCTATAGTGCTACAACTACGAAATCAAGATGGCAATATTGAATGCTTTGGATTTAGGAACAATCTATGAGGTTAAACTTTGCTGAATTAATGCTGCATGTATGGTCATAATGCTACAAGATCTGAAATATGTAGTAGCACACACTTAAAAGTGATTAAAGGAATATTAAGGAGAAAAAGTGAGTACTGATTCTTGAGGTCTGATGCTTTTACCTGTAGGTATTCTCCTCTATTCTACTGAAGGCATCTGCTCCCTTTCACACACCATCACGAGCACTTCTTCTTGTGTTTAGACCGTGGGAGAACATCTGCAGCGTGACAGTCAAAACATCTTAATTCGGTATCTATTGGCCTTCGAAAGGGACTTGGCGGTCACACTCCTCTCCCAGTGATTTAGGGACAAGTCCATCCAACTCCTCTCATTATCAGCGCAGACCACTACGGGGAAACACATTTCCCAAGGAAGATGTGAAAAGCAAAGGAATCGTGTTTGAATGGCAATTGTGCCAGTGGCGTGACCTCTCAATGTTTATTTTAACACTGTTTATGTTTGTTACACGAACTGCTTGAGTGCATGAGTGTAATTTCCAGGGTACTGTCCAAGAATCTGCCAAGCAGATTTATATACCAAAATGCAACCATCAAGAAGCTGTAGACAGAATGAATTACAAGTGAGCTGCAGCATCGATTGCATGGGCAAAATAACCACAACATCACAGGGAATTCTCTCTTTTCTCTCTCTTTGGAGAAGCCATATTTGCCACCGGGATACCAATCACACAACACTTGTGCCTCATACCTTGAGATTTAAAATGATATTTTGTCAATGTTCCATAACATGAGTGTCCCATACATCACCTCTGTTCAACTTTGAGACCCTGATCGTTCACTGTACAGGATGTATCATGTCCTTGGCCACAGCATGTATGTTTATCTCACTTCCCAGTGTTTTTCCACACAGTTTGAAGACACAGGATAGGGAACATTGGAGGGGACAACAGAACCCCACGCCCACCTCAAACAAAGGAGACAGTGTTTAACAGGTCAATAAAGACACCAGCTGTATGTGACCTTTTAATGGGGATTTTGTTGTTTTAATAAAATTGGGGAAATGTATAAATAATGATGTTCATTCATATGTTACTCTTGTGTTTACACTTGTTATTAAATTCTATTTGAGCAAACATTTGGTTCTTTAATTCACCATATTCAGTGACTGAATGATATTTTCTCCAGATGACCTTTGTCCCAACTTGGCCGGCACAATATTGGAACGCCCAAAACAGCTGGCAGGGCCCTGTTCTTTATTTATTTATGAAAAATTGTTTCCTTTTTTCTCAAAACAATAGCTCATCAAAGTTGTTATCTGCTGATGTAATAGCTTCACTAATAATAACAATCACAGCAACACCAAAATGAATAATGGAAGTCTGACTTTCTATACACAAAAACAAACAATAGCTCAGTTATCCCTAATTTCCAATATCTGGTGGATATCCTATTTTTGGCAATTGTATGTTTATATATTGTGCTGTGACTTGATAACAATGTTACATCACCAAACTGATATTATTTGCAATGGACAGACATTGGTAAAATATACATTTTAGTATAATACAGCTTTAATATCTTGATGAGCACATTTGATGTTTTACAATGCCAATTTTCCTCTGACTGCTTCTCCCAGACCATCACCATCAATGAAGGCATTTTTGTACAGTTTAAAACATAATTAAAAGAAAAACAGGATTTTTTTGTACAGTTTAAAACATAATTGAAATAAAAACAGGTGTTTTCGTACAGTTTAAAACATAATTAAAAGAAAAACAGTTGTTTTCGTACAGTTTAAATAATTAAAGCCCCTTGAGGCAAATTTGTGATCTGTGATATTACGTTATACAAATAAATTGACTTGACTTGAATTAGGCAGAAACAAAAAAATGAATTTGTATTGTGTGCTGGTGCATCTTTATTTTAATAAGTTGTAGATGAGAAGTTTTTAGAAATGTGATTCTGCACAGACAGTTCCATTTAAATTGTCTGAATATGTCCGCAAAGATGTGAGGGGCAGATCTCGTACTTAATCTTGAGATTTGAATGAATATCAGCACAAAATTAATGAAAATATTCTGACTGTCTCATGCCGTATCAGAAGTCTGGACAACAGACAAAACAGTACATAACATGCTTATCATCAACTCTTTAACAAGGAATCACAGTATTCAATATTTCAGTGTGCCCTTGCATGTGAAATGGTTTAAAACTAAACGAAAACAAACACGCATTGGTTTCCTATCCATAGTCTACTTTTCTGTAATTTCAAAGTTAAATTCTAAATTTCTGTGATATAAACAAGAACATATTAGTAATTCTTCCAAATTTTAAAGTAGAACTGCACAGTGGTTACTCCAAAAACAGCAACAACTGATAAGATTAAAGATACTGTTTGAACAGTGAAATGCAGTATTTGGTAGGGAAGTGACTCAGAGTTGACAGAGAGGTTTTTGCTGTAGCCTGCAGTCATGGATGCAGATGTCTTGCAGGGACAGTGGGAGAGATGCATGCAGGTTAGTGAAGTAAATATTGACCTGCTGCAGCTTTGTAAACATTAATAACCTCCTACCTTAAACAAACATTAACGGTATTATTACTGTCACTGATTAACACCTGCTTGTGCAAATATTAGTTGCTAAAATGCTAATATATAGCAAGTAACATGAGGCAAGATAGTCGTTTATCTTAATAAAATGCCCCTGACAGAATGTGGCGTGATGTGTGTTTCCTGTTACAGTTAAATATTACACAGTTGTCAGGTGAGTTTTCTTCCTACAATTGTGGGTATTGACAAAAGTTTATAACAAACTTAATAACTAACTAAAGGTTTACACCTTAGATACTGAATTAACCCTTTATGTTGGCTTTGATTGTAGTCAAAGGTGATTGTGCAGTTTCTTTGGATGATTGGATGATAAGTCAACCTTTATTTTGCCTCAGTCCAACATAGAAAAGGTCAATCCTCTTTGGAGCATGAATGTGCACAATGATTGGTATTTCTTACTTACAGGTGTACATTTTGGCCAGGAAAGGTCAAAAGATCACCAAATACGTAACAAATCCCTAGAAAACTAGATGGAAATCTGTATAGTGAAGGATACCATTTTGTGGACTAAAGTGTTGAATACAAGGAATGTTTTTGCACCTCACAGAAGTAACACAGGAAAGGTCAGGAGGGGTCACCATTTTCATTCATCCTTTGGGAGCCATACCAAATTTCCTCTCAATGTAGTACTTTTTGAGATATCTCTCTCTTGACCAAAGCTCTGGACACAGAAGACATCCTGGCATTGTCTTCAGCAGGGCAAAAATGCATTCATACTGCAAATTAACTAGGACTATTGTTCGACCGTTTATTTTTGGTTCATCTGGTTGAGCATCTTTTGTGGCCAGCTTGACACTTGGTTTGAATATATTTGTACAGGAAGTTACATTCGTGACAGCCAAAGTGTGTCGCTGGCTCTTCTGTCTTCCGGTTTTCTGTGTTTGGAGATCGGACCAGACAACACTGTTAGTTGCCTGTACAAAGACCTTAAAAAAGCTGCTGCTGCTTCTGTTTCATGTATGTAAAACCTTGTAGTACTGTTCAATTCATTTCAAACCTTTAAAACGAACCCATTTCATGTTTGGAGGATTGATATTTTTATGAAGAAGAGGGAAGAATGACATTTTTGACCTGTTTTTACAGAGGATGGGGTAAAAACATTAAACACATAACCCAGTTTTTACACTTAATGAAGTAGTCTTCCTAAAATGTTCTTTAAAAGAACTGAGAACAATGACACAATACTGGGTTAACTTGATCCAGTACCAATGTGGTGTTTGGACCCAGCGTCAGTGTTATGGTGTTAGTTTTACCCAAAACCTATTGGTAGAAAACCACCCAACAGAAGGACTGTTCTGATCTAAACTAAATAATTAAAGGTATTTCTGGAAACTCAATCAGTAGCACAATGGCCACAAGAAGTGCAAGCCAACAGGATATACAGTATGTGTAGGATTTCCTTCTCTTCCCCCCACCTGGTCCAAAGTCCACGTTGACAGGTGGCGTGATGCAACAGTAATTACATTTGTGTGTACACAGCGATTTAACGTCCTTACCTGAAGCAGCTGTTGTCCGCTGCCACGCTCAGACTTACACATCCCTGATATTCACTGTTAAACTGAGACTTTTAACAGAATAAGTTTGATGTTGTGTCAGACTTACACTCTTAAATCCAATGAAACCTACTTTCTACAGGCTGACAATGCAATTATAAGTGGATTAAAGTGTTTGCACATTAAAGCCCTGTATTTCAACGCATGACACTTAAGATACAAAAATACTGCAAAATATTATTTATAGACTGTGATGAGATACTAAGTGTCTGAGCAGGTGTGTAAGGCAGGAAATAACTCTTTACAACTCTGGAACTTCAGTCGGGTTGCCTCTCACAACTGTCGGAAATCCTAATTTCGCAGCAGTGAGTTGATCATTCCTGGAAAACAAACAACAGTGCTGCCCTACAAAACGCAGTAACTACATATTATGAATAAACAGAATATTATAAAAAACAGCATGTAAAATCTGCAGGAAATAGAGGTAAAAACCAAACTGCATGCTAGCTAGTTGAGGCTCACTGGGTAGCTTAAACCCACTTTTTCCTGCCAGTTTCCTGCATTAAAATCTAATGTGAATATTGTAGTTCAGCTTGTTATACCACATAAGACAACAGCTAAATCTGATCATAAAGTAACATCAGCTAACGCAGCCGTGCTAAAAGCTAACTGAACATCAATTCTACAAGTGCAAATGGACAAGAAAGCTGAAAAAAAACTTTTTGTTTGTAGATACTTCAACTGTCAAGCCATTTTTTCTCAAGTTCACTATTTGTTTAGCTACTGCTCTCTGCTTTTGTAAGGCTGTACAACCTTTTAACAGTTCTTCCCTTATTATTTACTGTCAAAACAAAGGTCAGAATCAATGAATTATTCATTGTAGCCACATTCCACAACACAGTAGTAAATCCAAGAAGAATGTAAATCCAAAGAAACTGTAGAAAATATTCTAATGCATTGTGATATTGCCATTAAAGTGAACTATAAAACGCCCCCTAAAGTATTACAGGAACAGGATATGTTTATGTAATTATTGTTTACATAAGAACTAATATTGATGATGAGGAGTATACAATTAGCTTATTACCACTGTCTAAATTTTCCAAAATGTCAAACTATTCATTTAAGAAAGACTAAAGTTCACATTATTTGGGAAATGACGTAAATTATCCTGTGGCAGTTCACTGTAATGGACTGTGCGTTATACAAATGATGTTCAAGGTAATCTGACGTCCTGGTTCATAGCTTACCTGCCATCACCTGTGGTTATGCAAAGCAGATTCTGCATGATTTCCAACCTGGCCTGTGAAAGTTGACTGTTCCTACCTCTATAAATATCTTTGGACAAAACGTTTATGAGTAGGCCAAGCCACAGTGCAAAGTATCTCCAAGTCAAAGCAGCGTCAGGGTGAGTCTTTTCCCTTCAGGCTGCTCCCGAATAAAATAAAAACACAGTTCAATAAAGTGGAACACTTTGATGATAATAAAGCCAAGGTATGCACTCTGCCTGTTATATTTTTCCTTATTCTCACCGTAAGCAACCTGATAAACGCTACTGAAGACATCCCCATGACTCTCTGTCACTGGAAGCAACGTTTCATCAAAGTTCAATCCAAGCATTAAAAATCTACTAAAAGTCACATCACAGACACATTTCACAGTGAGCTTTGAAGTTCGCCTGCACGCCTAGCGGTATTAAAGAAGTAATTTTCAACAGGAACACACATAAAGGGACACACAAAAAAATCACAAAGTTTCTTCCAACTCATTGTAAAACACTATTTGTTATGTATGCATGGCCAACAGAGGGCAGCAGCACTCTGCAGCATCGCTTCACTCTGCCTCCTGAACCAAACCGCCGATCTCTGACCTGCAGAGTGGTTGACAAGGTGGTATTTTTGGCTATTCACTCTGATTTTATTGCAATTTTCTGTAAGTCTCTCAGCAATTGTCATGATTGAAAGGACTCTGGCCTTTAGTCTGTGCTGCCTCTGCTGCTGTCACTGAACATGCCAGAGAAAATGAGTTCTGTCAGAGCTGTTATTGAGCTGGTATCAGGAGGCCTAAAACGTTAAACAGCTGGAGAAACAAACTAATGCAGCTATTAGCCATCATTTCTCACTCTCTCTGTATGTGTGTGCATGTGTGTGTAACTGGATGAACATGCCTTGGGAAATTATGTTCAGCCAACCGTACAGTCTGTCATTACATTTTTCAAATCCAAAGAGCTGCTTTTGCCATGAAAGCACGAATAGTGACAAGGTCTTGTTACTCGGTGCATCCAACTTTGGCAAGATGAAAGATGATTTTCAAAAGTATGGCATTTCTGATCTTTAGATCATAACTATAACCTGTTTTCCTTGTTATTGGTTTCAAGGTAGACTGAGCTATGCTGTATCATAATTTGACTTTAAAACCAATTCAATTATCATGATTGAGTCAACACTCCAGGTGCAAGAACTGTGATGAATGCTTAAAATGTGTTGCTAATGAGTTTTGGGGGAAAAAAGGATCTGAACGGAGATGGAGAAATTTTACATGGGATTTGTCATTCCTATATAGTGTTAAAAACATCAGTCAATTAAGAGCTAATTTTAATTCATGTTGCAAATTTCTTCCACATTAAAGATATAATCTCGAAGATTTTCATTTAAATAAACGTCTGTTAAGTCACTATCTATTGCCGAATGATGCAACACAATGGTGACTGAGCCTATGGCCGACTGATGAAAGCCCATGGATTTGCAGTATTATACAACCCGGGTGTCGGTGGCGACTTTCCCGGAAAAATCACAAGTGCCGCACAGTTAGGCTTTTAACAAGGCTTTTAACACAACAGACTCGCTCTTCAAGTCACCTGTGCGTGAAGCGGTGTGCTGTTTTTTCTGGTCTCTGCTAACATTGTGAGTAAACAGTTATTATGGCCGAATAAAGAAAGAAAAAATCGATGATGAAACTTAGGAAGTGAGGTCCAAAAACAAACCTGCAATTACCGATTATCACCATAGGTGACAATCAACGAAGTGACAACGAAATGAAAATCTTCGAGATTACAACTTTAAACACAGCAACAAAGGATTCAGTTTATTCCAGGAATTCTGTTGTGGTGATGTGCTGCAACTGACTTTTTACTGCAGCAAGCATATTGCCATCACTGGCAGGGTTACTTATAGCTTAAGGCTGGGTTATGCTAGAAAATAACTTGTTGGTACGAAATGTTGTCCGACCACATTGAAATGTAAAAGTGTTAAAAGCTGTTTTCGACCAGCCACACTTGAAAACAGGGTGGAAAGCTGGCGTCGAGATGCGATAATTGTATAAATACAGGGATGACAGTCTCTTCTGGAAAGTATCAATAGTGTTTCACTCGGTTGTACACACAAAAAGTGACAGAAGCAGTTGAGTTACGAATGACAAAAGAGAGCTAGAGAGAGAAGTTCAAACCCTGCTTACTTTCTCACCTCACAGCTGGCCAATCACTGCGTGTTCATAATGCCTAGTCACTGGCTAACATGCTTGCTGATGTTGGCTATGTCTCCATTGCTTGATGGAGTTTGATTAAAAGGTGCTTTGATGAATGGCAAGGAGAGGACTTTTGCTGGCACACGTAGCATGTGTCTCAGTTAGACAAACAGAGTTAGCTTGCCTCAGGGGTCTGTGTTGAGTGTGGGTGCAGGTGTAGGCGTAGTTTAGCCTTAGCAGTTGCAATGTAGATATGAGATCAGGTTAAGCAGATGAGTAGACTATCTTCTCTTAGCTTGGGTTAAACATGAATACTGGGCTTCCATACAAATGTACATCCAGCTTTTGGCACCATGTTTATTGATAAATGTCAGCTTACCCCACAGGTCCATAATGAACCACTAACCAGATCCAATGACAGCTGGGTCAGGTGCAGGAACATAAAAGGTACATCAAGTACAAGCAAAAGTTATAAAGTGTTAGAGTATATAGTTAGAGTGTAAATTGTTAACCAGGTTTTCAAGATTAAACCCTAGATGTCTAATTATTGATAAGATACCTGAGCCTCAAACAGAGGTGATGAATGTTGCATAAGCCAGGATTTGACTGAATCCTAACTTAAATTGGAACAGAATATTCAAATTTGTCATATTTACTGTCACCTGTAAAAAAAGTAGTAGAAATATAATTTACTCACGCACGCATCCACCCTAAAAACGTTTACCTGCTTAAACTCTGTTTAACTGAAATACTGTCTATAGCTGAGATGCAAAAACCAAGTGGAGTGGTTAAACTTAGAATAATACCGTCTGTAAAAAACATGAACCTCTCGCCTTAAGGTCCATTTTGCACTAGGATAAATAGACAACACAGCTTCTTCAACTTCACGTGATCTGATTTTACTTGCTTCCCTTTATTCGAGTTTGTCTAGACTGATTCAAAGAGGTGATTCACCAGTTTGAAGAAGAGCACAAACAACACCTTGACTGTCTAGAAACTGTGCGGATCAACTAGTAGACCTCTAGGGTGCCCTGTCAGTGGACAAAATGTGGCAAAGTGCCCTCTAGGGTTGCCCTATCAGTGGACAAAACATGGTAAAGTGCCCTCTTGCATGCCCCTATAGATAAAAGGTGATGAAGTGCCCTCTAGGGTGCCCTTCCAGTGGACAAAACGATAAAGTGCCTTCTAGGGCGCCCTTCCAGTGGAGAAACATGATCCAGTGCACTAATGTGTGCCCTTCCAATGGAGAAATCAATACAGTGCCATATACTGCACCACATACAGCTGGTGCTCTTTTTATTTTTTTCATCCCTGCTCCTCAAACAGCCCACTGGATTTACTAACTTTTTAACAAATTCTAGTGGCATCTGCCAGGGAATCAAAGAGGATGATACAGTTTTCCAGATTTGGTCTTGTTTTGTTAATTTGAAGCTTAGTAAAGTGATCTCTCCTTCGAGAATCAAGATTATCACAACACAGAAGCCTCTTCTTTTCACCTCTCTTTTCTTTTTACACCTCCAACTGACCTTCAATATAAGATGGCAATGATCAAGAAATCTTGCACAAATCTGTACCGGTATTCATCTAGGTTGCATAGAAATTGACATTTCAGTCATTAAAGGTATTTGATCCACAACTGAATAGGCACAGAGTCCTGACGGCAGCAAATACAAGCTCCGTCTGATACAATACAATACAGAAAACCAATAAAAGCAAGGTTGCACAACCTGTGACATTATCAAGGTCAAAATAATACTTAGCACTTTGAGTCTAAACGATACAGTTCAGAGTTGTAGAGTATTCACTGGTTGAAAAACAATACAATTGGATATAACTGTGTGTAGGTGTGGGGCAACATTGTACACTTAATAAATCTGCTAATTATGCTACAGAGAAGAGCCACAAGAACTACAAGCAAGATGGATTCAGAGGCAACATGCCAACAGACAGTTTGTCAAGTCGCAGGTAATAAAACTGAAGGATTAATTTTAATTAAAAACTTTGGTTTTTGACTGAACCACTTTGTTCCAGACTGAAATAACCCCACAACTATAAAATGGATTGCCATAAAATTGTGTACAGACATTCGTGGTTCCCTGAGGAAGAACCCCTGCCTTTTCCTTTAACGTCACCTTGAGGTTGACATTTGTGATTTTGAGTGAAATGTCTCAACAACTATTGGATGGATTGCCATGAACTTTTGGTACACACATTCATATCATATTCATACGCATGTGTCTTTGTTAAAAGGCTGTTGAAATGGTTAGCAGACCATCTCTGGCACTTCAACGTGAGAAGAGGGCCGGTAGTATAAGATTTTTCTTCTCTCTACTTTCTTTTCGATGAAGGAATGTGTTTCAGAAAAGAGAATAAAATAAGAAAATGTGAAGTAGTTTGTGTTATCCGATATGATATGTGCTTCAATATGACCTTATCGGTTAGTCTCATCACCAGTTCACAGAGCGGACACGTCAACATGCCATGCATTTAACGAGCAAAGACATCTGCAATTTCTGCATCTCATTACACTGACACCATGACGGTGACAGTCCAGGAGCCAGCATGAAAAGAAAACCTTTAACAGAGGAATTAATAACACTTACATGAGATATACAGTAGTATCTAAATAAATAACAGACTATAGTGGCCAGATGAATGCAAAAGAGAAATTCAATATGACACATTGCCCTTCTTTGGAGGAACTTCTCTCCTGTGTGCTTATTTTATCATTCTGTGCAATTACATTACTGACAAAATTCAACTTCCTGCTGTCATTAAAACAGTTCCTTTTGCTGAGTCATAAATACATAAATACAGTCTCTTTTCACAGGACATGAATGCATCTGGCATATTAGGATCCCATTGAAACTAGTGTTTAATTGCACTACAGGGACTCTCTTGAAAAAATAAATTAAATTAAATCTGTAGCACCCAGAGGATTTTCAGGGGTAATGGTCCATTATTTTCTTGGCAGTAGCGGCACTTTAAAAGGCCATTGCCCTCAGCCCGTAAAGCTCATTTCTCTCAGATCTGCTGATGCACCAAAAGGAAATGAAATGAAAGCTATTCACACTCCTTATCAGCAGGATTGTCTGACATTATCTTAAACTGCTTCTGTATGTAAACAGTGATCAAAAGATTATTGCAAAAGTTTTGAGAAACCAATTAAACGAACACATTCTTACATTAATCCACCCAAACGGGTTTCCCCTTCTCTAACACTACTAAGCTACTCTGCTGTTTGGATGCTTTGCAGGCTTTTTGACTAAATCGAGTGGAGATACATGTTTGCCAGTCTTAAAAAAATTTGGCGAGAAGTTTGTGACTCTGTTAAGAATGCTTTGTGCTTGTCCCAAATCCTCTGTTTTGACTAATCACGATAGGTCTCCCCTGCTCTCGCTGCACCGTGGAACCAGACGGGTTGGCTGCCTCTCCCCTATAGTCTTCGCTGTAGCTCTCGAATCTCTGGCCATTTCTATTAGAGCCAGTTCCCAAGTCGCTGGAATAAGGTGTGGCACATCCGACTGTACCATTGGCCTGTACGTGGATGGTGTGATCCTGACACTGTTAGACATCCCTCGCTCCCCTTCTGGATCTGATAAACAACTTTGGGCAGCTTTCCGGATTTACTATTAACTGGGGAAAAAGTCTGTTCATGCCTCTGTCTGATGGCCTGGACTCTAGCTGTCTTAATAATCTACCATTCAGAATTTACACTGATCATTTTGTGTAGGGATTAATATCACCAGAAACCCAAAGCTTATTTTTAAACTGAATTATTTGGATTGACAACTGAAAGGTGACTTCATTTTGCATAGCTCATTTAAGATTCTAAGGCAAATCAAGGGCGTACTGAGTCTCTCAGAATTGTCCATTTATGCTCCTATATGTCAGATCCCCTGTTTTAAGCCAGGTTTGATGGACTTTGTTTTTTCACATTGATCAGATAAGGGCCTGTCTACTATTAACTACTATTAACAACCGTTTTGCATCTTTTGCTCAAGTTCAGGTGAAATTTGACCTCCCTCTTGGTCACTTTTTTTTGTCAGGCAGTCTCTACCTCACTTCGATATGATGCCCAAACAACACAACTTTTATGACCTTATGACTAGAATCCCCACCTCCAAACATTTAATTCCACAGTTTGTTGGTCTTTTTTCTCTGGCAACCCCTTCTCTCCACATTAAAGAGGCATGGATTAACGATGCTGGTGAGGAGATTTTGGATGAGCTATGTGCGAAAGGTTTAGATAGGATCAAAGCATGTTCTATCAATGCTAGGCATCAACTCATTCAGTTTAAAGTCATCCGTCGGCTGCACTTTTCCACGACCAAACAGAATCTTTCCTTCTGTCTCTGCTACCTGTGATAAGTGTAAGTTGGGTGACGGGACCCGAAGTCATCTTTTGTGGTCTTGCCCCAAGCTCGAGAGTTTCTGGGATGACATTTTTCAGTTTTTTGTACAGCGACATATACAGCAGACAGCTAATCCCTGACAGTCTCTCTGTGATATTGGGTTGCTCCAGCTACTCTTTGACTCTTCCCCCAGCCTTCATGTTTGTTATAGTCATAGCATAAAGGGTTATCCTTAGAGAGTGGAAATCAGTTTCCCCTCCTTGCTTTAAAAAATGGTTAAATGACATGGTTTCTTGTCTATACCTTGAAGAAATTTGGTACTCTGTCCAATGCCCACCCCAAGTTTCTTAAGATCTGGGGACTCTTTATTGAACATATTACAAGGGAACTAATTGTATTGGACTGTATTGTACTGTGCTTCGTCTTGGGCCTTCCTTGACCTCACTTGGTCTTGGTTCCATTTCTGACCCTCAGTCCACTTGTGGACAATTCAGTCATTGTACGGATTGACATGCATATGTGCACTTTCTCTGTGAGCTGGCAGTTTGTTTGTTTTATTTAGTTCTACTCTGTCATGTCTATTTCTTTCTTTCTATCTTTCTTTCTTTCTTTCTTTCTTTCTTTCTTCTTTTTGTGTTTTTGTGTTGTAAAAAAGGAAAAATTTCATAAATTAACTATATATATGTATATAAAAATCTGCTCCCTGAAGGAACAAAAGCGAAACCTTTCTTTTTGATCCATTTGATGTTACTGGCTAAATTTCACATTCAGAAACGCCAATTTACCTGTAAAAATAACTTTTGTTGCTCTGATCAGCAAAACAATATTTGATGTTTTTATTCACTTTCAATCATGATTTTCATGTTCATAGTGTTGTTGTCGATGTCTTGTATACTCAAGATGTAATTTAAATGTTAAGTAATACCGAGTGAGACACGGAAGAGAAAGAAAGTGGTGGCAGGATTTGGTCCCAGGCCCAGTACAGGCTATTTCTGATCACATAAAATTGCTTCAGTGTGTGTGTGTGTGTGTGTGGGGGCTATCTGACTAATAACTGTTGAGTGTAGGTCATAGCTGGAGGAGGTTTCTAGTGGAAGAAAGCCACTGCACCCCACATGCGCTTTAACCATTATAGACTAAATGGAATTATTTCTCTCTGATCTTGATTTGGAGTTTTAATATGGTGGTGGCCAGGGGGTACGGGGTTACA
>NTHP01000331.1:460360-517131 GCA_003416845.1 Oplegnathus fasciatus
GGGCTATCTGACTAATAACTGTTGAGTGTAGGTCATAGCTGGAGGAGGTTTCTAGTGGAAGAAAGCCACTGCACCCCACATGCGCTTTAACCATTATAGACTAAATGGAATTATTTCTCTCTGATCTTGATTTGGAGTTTTAATATGGTGGTGGCCAGGGGGTACGGGGTTACATGATCTTGCAAGAAATCTCACCATGTGGTATGTTTGTACTTTGGATGTTTCTTTTTTTTGATAATTGCAGGTGTTATGGCACAAATCCATCATTGCTGCAATTCACAATGTTGTTTATCTTAAATTTTCAATGCAGTGAAGTTTGAAACAACCAGTTTGAACCGGTGGGCTTGTCCATCTGGTGGTCGGTCCACCACTTTTGTCCAGAGTGAAGTATCTCAACAACTATTGGATGGATTACCAGAACTTTTACTCTGATCCTCAGAGGAAGAAGTCTGCTGACTTTGGTGATCCCCTGAATTTTCCTCTAGCGCCACTAGCAGGTTGAAATTTATACCCCAGAGTGAAATGTGTCAACAACTGTTGGATGGGAGAGCATGCAATTCAGTGCAGACATTCGTGGTCTTTGTGAACTTTTGTGATCAATGTATACAAGTCATTACATTGTCATTCATTTAACATTTGGGTTTCCTTTCCAGCTCTTAGCTGCTTGAGTAACAGGATTAGGGGTTAGAAAAAGGAATCACTTTTAATCAGTACTTTGTCCTGCATCCTGTTTGTGATATTGGTGGACAGGATATCAAGGTTCAGCCAAAATGTGGAATGGTCGATTGTCACAGATGAGGGGCATCACCTCCAGATATTAAGTCATGGTATTCCCCTGGAAGGAGGTGGCCTGTCCCATCCAGAAGAAGGGATAATGGCTGGTCCAAGTGGAGGAGTTGTGGTGTTGTAGGGATTTGATTACTGTAACTTAAGGATTTTGACACTGGCTGAGGGTCAGGAATGTGTTTGTTATCATTAGCTGCTCATTATGTGTTTTTGCAAGTAGGCTATAATATTCATATTCATCTGTGATATACATTGTATTCCAAATGTCCATTCAAGTGTCATTATAAGTGTCCATGTAATGTCATAAAATAGAAATAAACATAAAACAAAGCATTTAATTGTGAAAGTGCTAAGTTATAATATCATGTGTTGTATGAATGTGCAGTTATGGATAGGTGGGTTCATTACTCTGTCTTGACTTGGAGGAGAAGGATCCCCATTCTCCTCTTTCATTTTCATATTTGCTGTATTTTACTTGTTGGAAGTTTATCAATGCATTCTCATTCCTAAAGGATAGGTTCACATTTGTTCAAGACTGTCTTAAAACAACACTCACATGTACATTTCTTGAGTTACTGGTCGCTGTAATTGTTCCTCTTGTCCATACTGTGCGACTTCAATGGAAGAGGTGAGGAACAAAAAAGTTCTGTATTTCGAGCATCTGAAGCTAATATGAGGTTTCAGCAGTCTGAGTTAGTCAAATCAAGTGCACAATGTTTCCTTGCTGAGCTGCGGTGGAGGGATAGTAACACAAAGAGGAAATTTTGCACAACAAGTACAGTCATTTACCCACTTGCTAGGAAGGATTTTTCTAATGTCGTCCATTGGAGACAAGTTAGGCAGAGATGTTTTCAATATGGACAGGAGGAATTATATATACATACATACATACATATATATACACACACACACACACACACACACACACACACACACACATACATATATATGTATGTATGTATGTATATATATGTATGTATATATAATTCCTCCTATATATATGTGTGTGTGTGTGTGTGTATATATGTATGTATATATAACTCCTCCTATATATATGTGTGTGTGTATATATATATATATTATTATTATTATTATTATTATTATCTGTATTTGTATCATAAACAACTTTATTTCCCAGAAGTCTTGCGCTGAAGTCACCAGGAAGTAGCTTGTAAACAGGGTTTGCTTACATTTCTAACCAGCGTACACCGAAAGCCGCCCGGCTAGGCGGAGTCAGCACTCGATATCAAAACGGGGTCCAGTGTGTGCCCGCCGGTTGACCTGCTCAACCTATATTAGTATGTTTTGTGGTTACCCCGTACGTATCGACTCAGATCAGGATTATTTTGTTGAAACGGCAAAAGTAACATCCCTGCTTAATCAATATTAGCCGTATCATACATGTTTCACTAACGTATTAGATTAATGATTTCCTGTATGTCTGTGGTTGTTGTGTAGCACGTGATCCGCCGTTGGGCATCGGTAACACCTCTAACAGCTAACTTCCCTCCGGCTACACCGAGCTCGAGCGCCCCGGCGTGTGTGCAAGTGTCCTGCCCTCGACTTGTATCAACGGTCATAGCAACGGTAAGCTAAACTGTGTTAGCTGCTTTAAACAGACTGTTAATGTAGCTGTTAGCTGTTAGCACAACAAATACTACAGTTACTACTACAGGCGTGTTGTTTTGACGTTCATAACAGTACTTTACATACCATGTTTGAGCCAACTAGCCTGTGTTTTGGTGAGATTCACATAGTATTAGCTACTGATCATGTGTTATTAAAGTAATGTCATACAGTGTTGGTACGGTGTTTGGTACTTTGTACAAACTTCGCTAACCTAGTAACGTTACTTGTTGACATAAGTTAGTTAGACCCTGTGAGCAGGCTGACTTGGCTAACGCCACTTCTCCATATACTAACAGCTGTGTCACTTTGGACTTTGAAAAAAAGTAGTTAGTTTGTACTTTGACTCAGTTTCAGAGTCTAAAGTCTAAATGTAATTGAATGTGCTGTTGCAAGCTATTAATACACATCTCAGGGGTCTTTGTTTTCTGTGTTAGAGGAGACTGGTTTATATTACAGGCGGAGGTGGAAGAAGTACTCAGATCTGGTACTTAAAAGTAGTAATACCACAGTGTAGCAATACTGTGTTACAAGTAAAAGTTCTGCATTTTTACTTAAGTAAAAGTTCTAAAGTGTTAGCATCAAAATATACTTAAAGTACCAAAAGTAAAAGTACTCATTATGCAGATTGACTAATTTCAGAATAATGTATATTATATTATTGAATTATAATTATTGATAAATTCATGTATTCATCATTTTAATGTTGCAGTTGGTAAAGATGGAGCTAATTTCAACTATTTTATAATAATATTTGCATCTGAAATGTAGTTGTAGAAGTATGAAGTAGCAGAAAATGGAAATACTCAAGTAAAGTACAAGTACCTCAGAATTGTACTTCTGTACAGTACTTGAATAAATGTACTTAGTTACTTTCCACCACTGATTACAGGCAGTAGTGGAAGTAGTACGCCTTTACTTAAGTAAGAGTTGTACTACCACACTACAGAAATAGTTCTTTACAAGTTAAAGTCCTGCTTTCAAAACTGTAATTAAGTAAAAACTTCTAAGTATTATCAGCAAAGTGTAAAAAGTTATTGGCTTATTGATGTTGTTATAGTGATATAGGCTATTGTGTATATGTCTGAGTCCTGCAAACCTCATTTTCTTAAAACAAGTGCTGCAGTGAGGTTATTTTTTTTTAGCTTGAAACAAGGAATGTAAAACATTTACAATTTTGGGAAATACTTGAAACAGTATTCTTACAGCAAAAATGAAACGTAGTGGAATAGAAGAATACAGTAACAGAAAAACAAAACACTTAAGTACAGTACTTAGTAAATGTACTTATTTACTTTCCACCCCTGATTACAGGAGTGTGCTAACCTACCAAGAGAAAATGAATGAAAAAAGAATTAGACCTCTTGTCAAAAGGTTCAAAATATAAGCACAAATGATTAACAGTTATAATACAAACCAGTTTCCTGTAGGGAAACCTGTAACCAATTATTTTCATAATCAATTAATCTGTCGATTAATCATTTAGTGTATGAAACAGCAAAAGAATAGTCATAAAATGACAAATTGAAGAGCCAAATGTTCCACGTTCAGTTTACAATCAGTGACAAAGAAAAGCAGTAAATCCTCCAATTGGAGAGGCTGGAATCAGAGAATGTTTGATGTTTTTTCACTATTTTGCTTAAAAAAAGACTGAAACAATTAATTAAACAATTAATCAAAATAGTTGCAGATTATTTGTCTGTCGATTGACACATAGGCTATGTTCACACTGCAAGCCTTAGTGCTCTATTTGGATTTACTGCTCAGATCTGATTTCTTTTGTTTGGCTCGTCACATTATTTTTTTAATGTGGCCAATATCAGATTTCAGTGTGAACTGATCACGGTCCTGAACTGACCCGCATGCGCAAAAGAACAATAACAAAGACGTCACACGCAGCACGCTGTAGTATGGAAGTAAACATTAAGGCCACTGAAGTCAGTGTTTACGGTTTCATTTATAAGTTGATGTGCAGCAGATGCCAGCGAATTTGTGAGCAGATGATGACGAGGACGAGGAGAAAGATAGCCACATTTTTAATTATGGCTTTCTGTGGAGCAACGGCTGCTACTTCTGCATGGAGGTGTGTGGAGGTGGCGGCAGAGCCAGGAGTGGTGGGATCATGACGTGAATGGCTTCACAGAAACAGATTTCATCCAAAACTTCAGGATGTCAAGGGCGACTTTTAACTACATCTGTCAGCGCCTTTCTCTGTCAGCGCCTCTCCTCAAGACTCTCGCTGCAAGACACTCAGTTCAGGAGACCCGTCTCCCTATTGGCTGGCAACAGGGGATCAATCTAGAGTGACGTAAAAGTCGCATGAATTCCGATATGACCATTCAGACTGAGGTCACATTGCAGAACATCAGACCTGTATCTGATTTAGGACCGCATATGAAAGTGGCCTAAATCGGAGTTGAAAAGATCAGATTACATGTGATTTGTGCTGTTCACACTGTTGTGAAAAAATCACATCTGAGTCACATACGAGCAAAAAAATCTGATTTTGGCACTTTTGACTGCAGTCTGAACGTAGCCATAGAAAAGTGAGGAGTTGATAGAGTTAGGTCTATATCAGTGAAAAATCCCTCAGTATGTGGCTTTTTGTATTCAGTACACATTGCAGCATTGCGAGCAGTGTCCTAATTATGTGGTAACAACATGGTGGTGTGAAACCCTCATCTGTGACTTTTTCTGTGAGGCTACAGGGTCTTCCGAAGAGAGAAAAAGACTAATGAGCTGACTAATTACAGACAGATGGTACAGCTCTGTACAGACCACCAGTTTAACATCTGTTAAAACTTTTCTTTCCTCCTATTTAGTATAAGCAGTTCATTTAACAAACAGACTATAATGTAGCTGTAAGTAGATATAAATGGTTATTAATGTGTCAATAACAACTAGGATATAAAATATGTTTCATACGAGCAGTTGTAGCCTAATTTTTACAAATATTGCACATTAATAAAAACTTGAAATGTCCTTATAGCTGCTTATAACTACATTATAGTGTGTTATAAACCATTTATTAAAGTAAAGTGCAACAAATATTTGTGACCCTATCTTAATACAAGGAGTGACCATTTTATTAACAGCTGTCACACCCTTTTCATGTATTATGTGATTTAGAGCTGCAACAATCAACTTTAAATCACAAGTGGATTAATTGATTGGTGGATCAACAGAAATTGAGGCGATCTGCAACACTTTTGATAATCAATTGTGTCATTTTTGGTAAACTGTAAACTGAATACCCTCAGGTTTTGAACTCTTGATCAGACAAAACAAGTAATTTAAAGATGTCTTGTTGGGCTCTGGGAAAGTGTGATAGGCATTTTGTCCCATTAATCAATGATTAATCAAGAAAATAATAATTAATTGCAGCCCTAATGTGATTTGTAAAAAGTTTTGTTGTGGACAACTTGACATTAGTAATATTAATCATTAGTGAAATTCCCAATAAAACCACAGAGTCTTATGTGAACCCCCTTCAGCCCTTCTGCTGTTGATGATGTATCATTACACTGGGAGATGTTTCTAATATTCAACCTTTTATAGTCCTTTCGTCATGGCGCTGGCTGGAGTGAGAGTTATTGAGCTGGCAGGCCTGGCTCCAGCACCCTTCTGTGGCATGATCCTGGCAGACTTCGGAGCCAAGGTGATCCGTGTGGACCGGACCAAGGTTGCCATGTCTTTGGACACACAAGCCCGGGGGAAACGATCTGTGGCCATCAACCTGAAGACATCGGAGGGTGTAGCCCTGCTCAGGAAGCTCTGTGTCCAGTCGGATGTGGTCCTGGAGCCCTACCGTAAAGGTCAGACCACCAGCAGTCAGAATCAGTGGTGGATGAAGTATTCAGTCCTTTACTTAAGTAAAAGCACCAATACATTAATATAGAAATACTCAATTAGTAGTAATAAGTAAAAGTCCTGCATTCAAAATCCTACTTAAGTAAAATAACAGAAGTCTAATCAAGTACTTAAAGTATCAAAAGTGAAAGTACTAAAATGTCCCCTGTGAGTAATAAATTATTATATATGACATTATTGGTAATACTGGTGCATTAATGTGTAAGCAGCATTTACTGTTGTAGCTTGTCAGGTGGAGCTCGTTTTAAATACTTCATATACAGTTCGGTATTTTAGACCAGTGGTTCCCAACCACTGGTCGGGCCCCCTCCAAAGGGTCATAAGGTAAATCTGAGGGGTCGCGAGATGATTAATGGGTTAAAGAATAAAAAACAAGTTCTGCTACACAAATTTATTTGGACTTCTCTCTAATCTTTGCTTTTTTTGTGAAATAGTGGATACTTTTACCTCTTTGGGCCTCAAACAGTTGAAGTGAAGCCATCTGAGAAGTTTTGAGAAGAAACACTAGAGCTGTAACAATTAATCGATTAATGGATCGCCAGAAAAAAGTTTCTCTAATGTGAGAATTTGCCTGTTTTATATAATTGGAAACTGAACATCTTTTGGTTTTGGACTGCCAGACAAGACAAGACATTTGATTTCATCACCTAGGACTAGAAATGTGATGGACATTTTTCAGTATTTTCTGTCATTTTCTAGATCAGAAAAATAACCGTTAGATTAATTGTTAATAAAAATGATTGTTTGTTGCAGCCCTAGACGTTACTCTCTCACAAGGCAACAGGGTTGGGAACCACAGGTTTAATCTTTAACAATTTATGTGTATTTTATAAGATTATCATATGCTTTTTTATGTTAAATCTCAATCTGTAAAGTAACAAGAATCTGTAGCTGTCAGGTAAATGTAGTGCAGTAAAAAGTACAGTATTTTCCACTGAGATGTAGTGGAGAAGAAGTATAAAGTAGCATAAAATTAAAGTATTAGTACCTCAAAATTGTACTTAATTACAGCACTCGAGTAAATATACTTAGTTACTTTCCACCACTGGTAAGAATGAGTGCATTATAGTTTTTTTAGTCTAAATCATAAGTAATTGCAGTTATTTTTAATTGTGTTAATATTAAAATATAGAAGTCCATGTAAACTCTCTGAGATATAAACACCCTTATTTTTGATTTAAATCCCCAAAGATCCTTTGATAAGAATGTCATGAACTGTTGTGATATTCAAAGATTCTACATATCCTGATAAGTCATCCTTCACAGAAGATAATCACGAGCCACGAGGTTCACACCGAATGAGCAACAACATAAGCAGAATATAATTATAGATCATATTACAGATTGGCTTTCTTCTGACCGCTCAGGTGTGATGGAGAAGCTGGGCCTCGGTCCACAGGAGCTATTGAAAGAGAACCCTCGTCTGATCTACGCTCGGTTAACGGGGTACGGACAGAGTGGATCCTACGCCACCGCAGCTGGACATGACATCAACTACCTCGCCATCTCCGGTAATAACACACAACACAACGGCCCATGTTTTTGGATTGAATATCTATATGCCTTACAATGCAGACTGATCAAGTATCTTTAAAGACGATGGAGGAGGATAATTCACTACTCTGTGCGTGGCGGTTGTTTTTCTCCGTGTACTTTCATTTTGTCTAGACCAAAGTCCTTTTTTTTTTCATGACATTGGAAACGTGTGAAAGAAAAAGTAGAATTCCTTTACACTGTCAACACTGAGTTTCAGTCTATAATAGTCAGTGCTGACAGCGTGCAGGAAATCAATCTTTTCTTGACCATGATTTCTTTTTTCCTGCGCATTATATAACACTTAGTATGACCTTGAAAACTTGAAAGAAAAAAACACAGCTTTTAAACTCGACTATAAACAACTATTCCAATACAATGGAGGGTCCACAGCAAGAAATCGGGTTTGATATGTAAATGTACCACCCTATACATACCACTGGAGGGTGATACAGGTGTCCCAACCATATGCTCATTTTGCATATGTAACTCGCAATTCAAACCAAATGACAGTGTTTGTAAGTTGTAATTACTGTAATACAGCACTCAACAATAATACAACAATGCACCTTCCTGTTTTGATTGGCCCATTATGAATCCAACTAGTAGTGGTTTTCGACTAATATCACTTCTATATGTAATGAGTTACATTTAGGGGAATGAAATAGTCTGTAATTTTTTCACTTCAGTGGTCGTAAAAGCCTATTAAAATGCTTGGCTAACACACATGCTGTTCATCAGTCTGCACAATCTGTGTTCTGCAGCACACAAACCTAGTCATGCCTAAAAAGAAATAAAGCCAAAATGCACCCTCACTTGACACAAGAAAACAGAAATGAAGACTTGAGGCCAAATGCTGCATTCAGCTTTGCTGTCAGACCCAAAATATAAAGACTTACAAAACTGGCCATGGTAAGATATAAAGCTTAGCCCTACAAACACATTGATAACAAACGTGTGGCATCTTTAAGCACCAACCCTCTCATTTAGTTTCAATAATGTAACTTGTGATGCAACCCTGAAGCTCTTCTTATTGTTCCACCGCCCTCATGAAACTACAAAATTACAGGTTTTCAAGAGAGTAATCTCTGGTTCTTTATTTTAAGCTTTTATTTTGTCCTTATAAATGTGCCTGTATGCTTACCCGATTATAAATCCATCCAATGAATGTAGCACCCAAAGTGGGCCAAGCCACGTTTAAAAAGAAATGAAGGCCTTTTATGCAAGTTGAGGCAAAAGTGCTTTTTTAAAACATCAGTACAATATCCAGAAAACCAACAGCTCCATCTAATGTTACTTAGCTTGACACAAGAACGCCTGTTCAGGCGTGAGGCCAAACACAACAGGATGAACCTAAAATAAAAAGAATTGCTATAAAAAGTGACCTTGGTAAGATTTAAATCGTAAGCCGACTAATACACTGATAACAAA
This sequence comes from Oplegnathus fasciatus, assembly GCA_003416845.1. Classification (NCBI taxonomy): domain Eukaryota; kingdom Metazoa; phylum Chordata; class Actinopteri; order Centrarchiformes; family Oplegnathidae; genus Oplegnathus; species Oplegnathus fasciatus. The sequence continues at coordinate 469,607 of NTHP01000331.1, forward strand.
CCTTTGGCATTATTAAACACAGATATTTGATATTCAGAGCAGGCTGCTGTCAATAATGATGCTATCGGCTATATTGACCCTGATCCGATCCTTTGTTTTACATCACCTGTCACACGTGTTTTTACTCACTTTCACGCACAGCAACGCAACGAGTGCAGATGTCGTCAACTCTCCGTCTCTCGACTCCGCTGAGCTCCATGCAGCGAAACACCACACACCATAAACGACAGCAAAACACAGTAGGAGACTGTTTATTTACGTTATTTACCTAATTTATGTGCACTTGCTTCATGTATTAATGTAATCCAAGCAAAAGATGTACAGACGATGAAAATAAACACTCAATGGAAAACAGTTCATTCAGGTAAACTCAGGCAAAGGCTGCACCGAAGCAACAAACGCTAGAGGATACTTTTAAAATGAGAGAAATTCCCTTGAGACAGTGACAAGGACAAAACAATTACAGAGAGGGTTTGTTATTTCATTCTGTTATTTTGTAAAAAATAAAAAATAAAAACATTAAGGAACAGCTTGGATGCAGGCAATCCTTTTCTTAATGCACTGCAGAGCTCTTCAATTGTCAAGCATATACATTGGATTGATTTTAATAACATTAATGTACTTAAAGTGTGCACTGTGCAGCTGTATTATCTAGGAAAATAGAAGTATCGGATCGGGACTCGGAATCGGCAGATACTCAATATTAAACGACTCGGATCTGGGGCAAAAAAACTTGATCGGGATATCCCTATATAGAGCATATACAGACCAAAGTTAATGAGAACATTCTTGGAGACAGTGGGTGTGCCTCTTTAGTTGGCCTCCCCTGGAAGTAGAGGAAAAGAAAAAGTAGACACTTGACCTTTGAGAACGTTGCTGAAAGTAGCCTGTACTGTTCTTGTTCAAGGCCGTTTTGTAATATCTGTATGATCACAGAGCAGCTAAAGGACAAAGACGCCCTGTGCAAAAGTTACATGCTGGTTTAACAGAATCAGCAATTATTTCATCCGACTAAATCTTCTGAGGTGTTAAGTGGACTTGTGTGCCATCAAAGCTGTTCATTGTATATATTAAAAGCATTCCTGTAAATCTTTTCTTTTTGATGTTTTATCAGGTGACATCACTCCCTGATTCAATCAGTTACCGAACTAATTAATTCACTTTCAGGGCTTTTGTCCTTGTTTCTGTCGCAGGCCTTTTATCCCGGCTGGGTCGCAGCGGAGAGAAGCCCTACGCTCCACTGAATCTGGTGGCAGACTTTGCAGGTGGCGGTCTTACCTGTGCTCTGGGGATCGTCCTAGCACTGCTGGAGAGGACAAAGTCAGGGAAAGGGCAGGTCATTGACGCTAGCATGGTAAGCACATTGTCGGACTGCGCTGAACATGTGCTGTGGCATTGAGTCAGCGGCAGCAGTCGCTATGACGTACGCAGAAAGTGTTGTTTTGAAAGAAGCACGGGCAGTCATTCTTGTCATAAATATGCATAAGTACATGTTTGATATTTTTTCACTAGTGTCAACAAAAGCTCAAGCAAATGATGGAGATGCTTCGTATAAACTGCAGCTTGACACTATCGTAGGCCGGGGTTAGGATGCATTCAGATTGACAGCAGCCCTCCAGCAAACATATGCAAGGGAGCTGCATTAGTGTGGGCGTATTTCCACAGGTGGTGCTGAGAGGATGAGATACAAACGTACAAAATGTCAGGTTGAAGACCTATCAAACACCGTGAAGTAGTTTATACCCCTCGGAGGCAAGATTTTACATTATCATAACAGAACAAATTTTCTCCTCTGTCTCAATGTTTGTGTGTGAAAATTTAGATTAAAAATGAAATGCTACACACTACAAGGTATTCTGTAGTAAAATGCAGTACATTTCCAGATGATGAGTCAGGATCAACCCTTAGCGGGATAAGTCATCAGTTGGACAGCCCTTAGCAAAGATATTTGAAAAGCACATCAAAGTCTCTGAATCCTGCTGGGCACTGACATCCACTGGCTATAATGCAGCTCTGAGGTTGCAAAGCAGAGCTGCTCTAATTAACTCCTTCAGGAGGTGCAGTTTTTAAACTTAAATTCACACTTTTTCTGAAGAGTTATATATTTCAAACATACAACTGGATGCATATAACACACATAATTTTATTTTATTGTGAATCCAGCAATTATGCAAACACTTGTTTAGACTGTGGAGGTGAAGTGACTCATTGAGCTACAGTGCAGGACTAAGGGGATACTTTAGGGATTTAGTGTGTTACTTCCATAAAGTTGAGGCTATGGCTGCTCACAGGCTGTCAGCAGAAGAGTCAGTCACACTGGGCGGCAGTAGAGGAGGTTTTACCAGCGTCTGGTTTTTAAAATTTCAAAACAGCAGATGATGTAATGCAAAAATGCCAGTTAATCAGTTAATAGTTCCAGCTCTAATTGTGTTAGCACTTAAAATGTGCATTTAAGTAAGTGAAAACAAGTCTTCATTGTGATGTTGGATAAACATTTAGTCCGGCCAATGCTGTTACTCAGTGGAGCACCATGTAATTGTGGTGACTGTCACTGTCAACGCAGGGACCAGATGTAATCACAGGCAGTACACCATCTGCCTCAAAACTACTGACTCGTCACTCGACACTCCGTCTCAGACATGACATCTAAATTTCCCTCAACTGTGCCTGAAAGAACAGACAGCACCAGCTCAGCCCATTCGGTCAAAAGCCTGTCATCAATCATATTATTACTATCCATTCATCCGTCCATTTTCAATAACTGCTTATCCTTTTGAGGCGTTGTGTGGGCTGGAGCCTATCCCAGCATGCACTGCATTGGGCGGAGGACAGGCTACAGTACTCAGGTTGCCAGTTTAGCAGAAGGCTGACACACTTAGACATTTTTACACTTAAATTTAGAGCTGACTTTAAAGCGTCTGTAATCTATATTTTTATAATAATGTATCATATAACAATATGAAAGTAGTCACTTGTAGTGGTGAAGCTACAGAAAATCACCCCGAATCTGCAGCTCCCCTCGGCTTTATGGAGCTTTATTGTGAGTTTCAGCACATTGTTTAGCTGTTCGGCCCAAACCTTTACTGTTTTCACAGATGCAATTAAAGAGACTAGCTGGTGAACATTTAGCAGCCCGAGATTTCCTTCAGGAGTTGGTAGAGACCAAAAACAGAGCTAAAAGAGAATATTACACTTACATTCATCAGGTGATGCAAATATGACTACATATGAATGATAATGTTGCTCTGTAACTACTGGATGTGTAAATAAGCAACTGTTTGCTAAGAAGTTCACCACATCAACTTAAAAGGTGATGATACTGTATGTCAGTGTTGTGTTCACAACTTGTTTCCGCTGCCTCCAAGTGGCTAAAAAAAAAAAAGATTATTGCAGGTTTAAGTGTTTTCACCAGGGACCAACTGCACTAGACACTGACAAGGACGTCCATGTGCAACACAGTGCGTTGTCTTACTTTGTGTTGGCTTTGGCTCACAAAGATTTCAAATTGGAGAGTGTGAACATGGAGACAGTGAATTAAAGTGGTTGTAGCAGCAGCCAGTATTGCACGTTCATGCCTAAAGCATGGATTTGACTTTCACACAGAGAGAGCAAGGGGGAGGGTAGTGAGAACAAAATCCTGCTTCCATCTCTCTCTCTCTCATCCCATTGATTATTTCCCCTTTTTTTTCTAGTTTCAAATGGTTTCACACCTGCTGAGTGACCACATTCATTGATCTGAGCCACATTCTGTGAGCGACCGCTGCATTTTAATGGGTGGTTAGCAATTTTCTATTATAGTATGAGGTATGCTCGCTACAGTAGTCACCAAAGAAAATAAAGAGTAGAGTAATGACTCCGTTTTTCAAAGCACCACATGGGAACGGCCTCACAGTCGACAAATGCTTCATTATCATTATAATCATTATTAAAGATCATCGAAAGAAGAACCACATATTCAGGGAAGCGTCCCAGCTTTCCTACAGACTCCATATTCATACATGAGTCTTGGTTTTGGCACCGAATAATAACAAAGCACTGAAGTCCTGACCAGCGACAGAGCTGCCTCTTTCTCCACTGTGATTTGTCCCTGATGACTCACAGAGCAGCAATTTGGTAGAAAATAGTTGAGCCATTCTTGTAAAAGTTACGCGCAGAACATTGTGTTACTTCATCAAATATTTAAACCCCCTTTTGTTGATAAGGCTGCTATTGTTTGCTCATATAAATGACTTTTGAGAAGTAGCAGTTCACGAGAGTTTACACCGCCTGAATCGACTGCAATCAGCAGTAACAGAAGTGACAGTGGTCATCTCTGCTGAGATTGCATTACATTAGCGTGACTGTTGTTGTTTCCATGGGACAATATTTTTAAAGGTGACTGTATACATCCCACTAAGAAAATTAAAACAAGTGCATCATATGAATTTCAGTTTGTTTGATCAAAGGTTTTTATTCAGCAGTAGCAGCAGGAACAGCTTGTGCACACACGGAGACTTAAGTACATTATGAGTTTAGACTGCTGCTGGTTTATACCTTAAATGTCAGCAGAATAACCTTTGTGCTATATTTTCACACGCTTTGCTGACAAGCATAGTATTCGACAAGTAATTGCCACATTATAATGTTATTGCAATATTTTCTTCTTGGGGAAAGGTTTTGCTGGACTGATTCTTAGAGACATGCAGCTGATGTAGACTCAAGCATGTCAGCTTCTGCTACGCTATTAAAAAGCTGTGTCCTTGGATTAACATACAGTATATGGAAGTGTACACAGGAGGTAGTTTGCAATTTTAGTGAGTTTGATCTGAATTAATGAATAAACAATAAATGAATTACTTCAAGAACAGAAACAGGTATGCTCTTATATGAGCGAAATCAAGATACTTTCTATTCATTTAGCTGCCTTTATAGTTTACATATAACTGGAGTAATTATGCATAAAATATACATAAAGATTCTGACCTCCTTTTCTCTTCCTCTCACCATCCTCAGGTAGAAGGAGCAGCATATGTAGGTTCATTTGTATGGAAATCTCGTAGCATTGGCATGTGGGACCATTCTAGAGGAGAAAACATGTTGGACAGTGGAGCACCCTTCTACGATACCTACCAGACTTCAGATGGAAAGTACATGGCTGTGGGTGCCATAGAACCGCAGTTCTACAGACAGCTACTTAAAGGTTCGTAGTATGCAAATACAGAGAGAGCGCATATCAATAGATGAAACAAACCTCTAAGGCAGTGGTCGCTCACACGTTCCTGTGCAAAAGGCGCTTGTTGTGGAGTTATACAGAACAATCCCGTAAAAGTCTCAATGTGATTCGCCTATGCAAAGTTTTTCCAGTTTTTTACAACTGTTTACGCATTTCTCTTTACCGAGTTCACTTTTTTCAAAACACGCAGTTTGTCTGTACCAATGTATAGTTCAGCACAACTTAATCTCACATCCAAAACACTGCAGACATCTCAGGATCAACTCTTTGCACCACTGACAACATGTGATTAAAGCTAGGGTTGTTAATGTTGAAGAAACCAGCAAGAGCAAGCTTGATTTTGAAAGTATATGACCGCCCCCCCTTCAGGTCTCCCTCCAAAGCCACTCCCCTCAAAACACACGAACATGCACTGCCTGACTACAGCTGGAGGACGAGTCCACGAGGGAGCGTTGGGGAGAGGAGCTAACCGTGTCCAACTACCTCATGTCTCATTCACATGTTTGAAAACACCGAACATCATCATAATGAACGTAAACAACCAACATGGCTGTTAGTACTCACAGCGTCACTTTTCAGCCCTTCAACTCCCTCAGTTCTTCTCTCCATCATTGAAAATCCATACTGATGTTGACTCTGGTTTGACCTCTTACTTTATCCAACCCCTTTTTGGTCGTAGCCATTTCTACTTCTGTCTTTCTTTTCTTTCTCTGCCATTCTTGTGCGACTAGTTCGCTAGCTTTAGCCACCTAGCCGTGTGAAGACTCCGGGCATGCGCAGTGAGTGCAGGGTCAGAGTGTGCGCAGGTAGTCAGATGTGTAGCTGGACAGGCTTATTACAGTCCTGTGACAGCCACAGACACTGGACTTTTTTCCTTTTTTTGCCAGAGCANNNNTGTAAAGAGAATTTCAACAAATATAACAAAAAGTGCTTCTAAAAGACATTACCTACCCAAGCTTTAACTTTAAAACACTAACAAGCAGTAGCGTTATATTATGTATCACTGTTTTCTTTTGCACTAGCTTTTCTGTTTTTTTTAATTAATTTATTTATTTTTTGTGTAAATAAAAGAACGGAGCCTCTTACCTTACAGTTTATGTTAACAGGAATTAATCAGAAATGCTGCAATATGCTTCAGTAGGCTTTATTTTTAAAATGAAGTAATGCCAGTTAATGCAATATAAAGCAAGCGTGTATATATTCACTGTACATACATGTGTAGGATAGCGACAGATACAGATGTACAGAAGATGTACAGCAGTGCCTCCTTTCCTCATCTGGCACAAGTGGTTTATTAGTGAGTATTTTTTATGATTTTTTTTTGTAGCAGAATTTAGCAAATTACAGTCTAATTTACAGTAATTCTGTCATGTTTTGACAGTTTTGACAAAAGTATGTAAACATGTGCAAAATAAAGTGTAAATACACTGAGTTTTGGTGCTGGTTGAGTTTTAGTGAGAAAACAGTTCATGAAATTTAAAAGAGGTGGTCATTGATTGCGTTTTATGTCAAAGCAACGAAAAGTGATGTGCAGTTTAGTCCACATTGACTTCTGTTGCACTGACTGTGTGAAGAGTTTTGAAGAAGTGAACTCTAGAGAAATGCATGTAAGAAATGGTAAAAAAAATATGTGAAACAAGAGCAGCTCTCTTTGAATTAGCAATAACTTTACACAGCAGATGGACCATGACTGGTGAAAATGAAAAAATTACCTTTCAAGTGAAATAGTTTGAACTCCACAAAGATCAGCAGATCGATTGCGGTCGACGTGTCAGTGAATGCTGCTCTTAAGATGTTCAACATTTCTCTGTTTTACATCATACAGCTGTTCACACACGTTTGTCCATTGAGTTACATCAGTCTTTTTTTTTTGTAGGCTTGGAGTTGGATGCTGGAGAGTTGCCTCCGCAGATGAGCTTCATTGATTGGCCAGAGCTGAGACGGATCTTCACAGAGCGTTTTGCTTCAAAAACCCAGGCGGATTGGTCAATGATTTTTGATGGGACTGATGCCTGTGTTACACCTGTGTTGTCTTTCGACCAGGTGAGCTCTCACCCACATAACCAGGAAAGAGCTTCTTTCATCAAGGACTCCAGCGGGAAAGAAAGCCCCCGGCCGGCCCCGGTTCTCTCTATGACTCCTGCAAAACCCTGCCTTGCCTCCGACCCTGTCATTGGAGAACACACAGTTCAGGTCCTAGAGGAGTACGGGTTTACATCAGCAGAGGTAGACCAGATGCTAGCAGCGGGGGTCGTAGAGTCTAATGCTGTCAAAGCAAAGTTGTAGAGGGACCACGAGTTAAAAGCTCGCTTGATTTGGGGAAGACCACATAGAATGCACTTTAAAGAGACCAATATGAGCTGTGCTGTGGAGATAATCAATATTAGTGATTGGTTTGGACAAAAAGCAAAATAAGAGAGCACATTTGACTTGCAGTAAGACCTACCATTCAAATGTACATACGTATCTAACACAAAAGTAAGTTGGGAAAGCAGAAAAAAGGAAACTAAAAATTCAAACTGAGAAGCTGAGAAAAAAACCAAATGTGGTGAGAAAGTGTGAAAAACTTCTCCATCTGACCCATTTGCATTCATTCTCTCAGGCCCAAGGAACCTGATGCATCCCACACACGTCTAGTGTAGGCAAGCCTTGATTGGACAAGGTGGAAGGCCATCCTGTGCACTCTCAGGGTTCATGGATGCTGTTTAGGGCAGTCAATCAGTCATAGTTGTCAAAATGAATAGCTGCCTCCTCTTTTGCCCTCTGAATGTGTTAGTTTGAAAGAAAAACAGTCTTGAGGAAGTCCTGCTCCTCCTTAAAACACAATTTACTGAGGTGTGCAGCTCGGTCAACCTGGTTTCTATGTGCCAAATAAAGTTTGGGTACACAGGCTGATAAATCAGCAGCACCAATAATAAATAAACACGGCCTTTATTGTTTTGCTCTTCCACTAGGACTTCGAAGTTTGAATGTACACTGGAAACGTTTCAGAAGTGGAGTGTGTCTGTTCTTTAACAGCTACATTTCTAATATAATGTAGTTCAGAGTTGTTTTGCCAACAGTTTTGGGGTTTTACAAACATAAAAACACGTTTGAAGCTCATATAGATGCTTTGTGGCTGTACTTTAACATGATAACCTTTTGTTTGTCAATATAGCCAATCTCACGTCACAGCTGTTGCTATTACACTCTATTTCATTTTCATTTTATCTGATGTCAGAATTATAAAATAATGATTTTTATTTGCAGTGCAGCAGCTTGATAGTGTTTTTTTCAGCTGGATATCAGGTAGTGTTTATGAGCTGCAGTTAAATTTCATACTTATTCCATTGTCTGACAACAGAAATGGGAAATTATGAAACTGAGAACACAAACAGTACAGGCAAACAAAGACAGCAGGACACAAAAGGTCTATCCTTTTTCCTCTCGCTCACTAATTATAAACACAAACATGTGCTTAATTGTTTTGCTGTATATGCGTCAAGAATAAGTTTAATTAAATGCATCGTTAACATTCATTTTAAGTCAACTGTCAATAAACAGAGGCATTTAATACATTCACACACAAGAAGTTAAAGGGAATTTAAAATATATATCATCATATTACAGAAACATAAAACTAATATTTGATTGCACATCTTGTATATCAAAGCCTTATTCATGGTAAGCAGTGAGTCCCGAGAGTGAATTTTTTTATAATTAAAAAGGAGAAAACTCCTCAGGGGACAAACTAGATCGTTGGGGATTTTTACTTTTACACCTGTGTACTAGTTATTCTTCACTTCACTGCTGCCCGGTGGTGCAGCTGAAGGTTTAAATGATCGGTTTTAAATGATTAAATGCTCTGGCCCTCTGTGGTGTGACGCCGGGTGATAATTAATGAACTTCATTCATGTAAATCATATGCAGTATGTGTATAGTTTAAAGATTTTTCTGGTGTTTGCAAAGCCAAAAAACACGTCCAGAACACCTTTGCTTAAATTTAAGAGCAGCTGTGTGATTATTGAAATGCTAGATTAGCCATCGCTACAGAAGACGCATGGAAATTTAAACCTGACTGTATATTCATTTTGTGAAATAATCACAATAAAATGATTAAAATGTCCCCATGCATGAAACGTGAGATAAATACTGCATGTTATCCCACTGTGAACATGATGTGAAGGAGACCAGAAACAAGCAGCTGCATGACACTGAAACAGCAGAGAAACTGAATGCTGGATTGACTTTGAACTGACTTTGTAGCTGAACAATAAGCCTCTGGATTTTAGGTAATAGGATACAATGCAGATTATAGGTTTATTCCATTATGCATATTGTCATGAGCCAATATGTTTTAAGCTGTATAAGATCCGCATCAAGAATTTCATGACTTACAAGGGCTTGTCTCATCAGAAAAGTCTGACAGGAGCACAAAACATAAATAAGTATATTTTTTATTGGCTGCTTTGGCATAACGGACATATAAAAAGAGGCACATGTTGCTACAGAAAGTTGAAATGTGCAAAGGTTTAAAAGGTCAGCTCACTCACATCACAAAAAAAACTTTCCTCACTCGCCCCTGGTGGTATCGAGCCATGCAGATAGTTTTGATTTAGAGATATCTGTCCCTGAGATGAGGTGAGTGGAAGCATGTCTTTTCAAGAACAAAGTGGTTACTCTGGATAATAAACAGCCATCACTGTGATTCATTACAAATACTTTCAGCTGACAGCATGGATGGATTAACCTGCAAGGGGGCCCCGGGGCAAAAAAATGAGTAGCTGCAGGGCCTCTAACAACCCCCCGTTTCTCCCCCTCTCTGTGCGATATGTATTACCTGGTGCCGGAATTGCTGCGTGGTGATTGTTTGTTTGAAACACAAATTAACAGGAATATGCAGACACAAAAATAGTTTCTTACCAAAAGGCAGAATATGTCCTTGAGGACTAATAAACTTGTTGATTGCACGTCCTTCCTCATAAAACATTTGCAGAGCTTTTTGAAGACTTTGAATGAAAGAATTTGTTTGAATTACAGTTAGCCAAACATTTCCAGCTTCTTAAATATGAGGATTTGTGTTTGTCATGTAGAATCGTTAATTAAACATCTTTGGGTTTTGGACTGTTGATGTCAACAACGTTGATGTAAACAACATTTAAGGATGTTACTTTGGTCTCTGAAAAGTTGCGATGGGTCTTTTTTTTTTCTTTTTTTTAACTTCTTTTTGAGATTTCACAGACTAAAATAAGAATTTTTCAATGCTTTTAGCACGACAGAAACTAAATGTTACTCACCTTGATTATATAGTTATGACGGTACTTTTTACAAAGGTAAATATCTCAGAACCTTAGCACGTAAAACCAAAACTATCTGCGTGGACAGATACCACCAGAGCTGAGTGAAAAATGCAACCCTTTAAAGGAATAGTTTGACATCTGGGGAAATAAGCTTATAGGCTTTCTTACTGAGAGTTGAGAAGATCGATACCACTTTCATGTCCTTTTAAATATTAAACTCAAGCCGGCAGGAAGCTAGTTTAGCTTAGCTTATCTTAGCTTAGCATAAGGAAACCAGCTAGCCTGGCTCGTCTGTCCCAAGATTAGAAGTATATCAGCCTACCAGCACCTCTAGACCTCATTAAATGACATTTAATATCCCAGTTGTTTAATCCGTACAAAAACACATACATATAAACAACAGTTTGTGGTTTTACAGGGGGAGTTACGTGCTGGAACTGTTTCTTGGCTGGGGCCCTGTGTGCCCGGTTTATTTTTACTTTTGCACAGAGCCAGGCTAGCTGTTTCCCCTTAATTCTAAGCTAAACTAACTTGCTCCTCACTCTAGTTTTATGTTTAACAGACAGACACGATCGAAGACATCAAATTCTTTGCAAGACAGCAAATATGTCAAACTATTCCTTTAAGGTTAGCCCATGTATGTTAGCTGGGCTTGTCACTTGTCTTCAACATGCTGCTCTTTGTATTATGTTTTCTATGTGGTCGCATAGATTTTCTTCTGTAAGTGTTGATTTTGTTGAATTTGGGGGTTCAAAATAAACTTGATAATTTTCTGTTAATCAGATGTTCTTATTAGTTTTAAAAGGGCCTGCTGGAAATTGTGAACAAGCAGTACAGTGACATTGTGACTTGTGCTGTAAGAATGGGATATTTGTGGTTCCCAGCATGGTTGTAGGTCACCTGCTTGTCACTAAGTAACGTGTGGATGTTACACTGGTCTATAATGGCCTTTCACAGACTAGCACCTTTCCCACAGTGTGCAGATGTGCGTCATCTTGCTATTTGCTGAAGAAGCTCACATAATTATTCTTAATTCACAAGTCCCAACAGAGCTTTTCCCTCCATCTAACATTATCACAGTTGGGGGCTTTGTTCACCCAGCCATCTTTCACTTGTGATGAAGGTACTATTACATACGGGGTTGTGGTATAAAACCTTAAGGCATGCATGTATGTGAGGAATGTCTGTGGTGTGACTTCAAACATCTGACTCTCTCCGTGCCTGGCCAAACACAGGGCAACTGGCTATAAGCATATAGCACCAGATTAGCGCAGGCTTCAAACATGGTTTAATATATATGTAAGATGAATTGTGCGGAATTGTGAACTAATTGATGAAGTCCATGCTATGATAAAACAGTATCCCTCGTTCCATTACATGAGCTGTCATGTACAAGCCATGACAGAAGCAGCATTAGAAACACTTGAATCTGCCAGTCGATGTCACACATGGATGTGCATGTGTACAGTAGATCAATATGCCCTCACGTGTGTGCATGTGTGTGTCAAGGTGATGTGTCATGCTTGTGTTTTCTTACATATGAGTATTTTCTTCTGCTTCCTGCTCCCTGGCTGCTCCCACCTTTCTCCCTCTGATCACTATCCCTCCCCAGGCATCACATGCACCATCACTTGATTAGCTTCAAGTGCTGCTGTAGCCGACCACAAAAGAGCCCTTGTGATTTCATTGTTCGGGTGAAGAACTCGTCCATTGTGACAAGTGGACTGGGGGGAGGGTGGATCCTTGCATTATTCCCCAACATTATGAATATCTGGGCAGGCCAGTTAAGTAATTACAACTTTAAAGTTTCCTTTTTTCTCTTCTTCAGTCTTTTTAGTTGGTTAGATGGATTTTGATTAAAGGTCCTCCCCAGTAATTTAAACTCTGCCTCCTTCAATGACGGGTATGTAGTTCAAAAATATTTGAGGTCACTTTAAACACTTTAAAATCCCAGGATACCTTTTTTAATCACCTCTCAAGGACTGAGGTCAACAAGAGTCAACAGCCAAGGTAACGGCTCTGTGAGGCTGTACATAGGTACAGCAGTGACGATACTACGGTAACATGCTGATGTTAAACAGATTTAATGTTTACCATGTTCGCCATCTTAGTTTAGCGTGTTAGCATGCTAAGATTTGCTAATTAACACAAAGTACAGCTGAGGGTGATGGGAATGCCATTAGTTTTGCAAGTCATAAATCAAAGTATTGGATAAATTTAATTTTTTGACCTGATGATGGCGCTATATGAGACGTTTAGAGATCGCCAAAGTTATTACAATTCATCTTGAAGGAGACATGAATAATGGCACAAAATTTCATGGCAACCCATCCAATAGTTGTTGAGATTTTTCTCTCAAAAACACAAATATTAACCTCATGGTGGCGCTAGAGGAAAAGCCCAGTGTTTCCAACTATTTTCAACGGAAAGTAGCTGAAGCCCGTTTGAGAGGCCGCTAGATGTCGCATACTACTTTGTATATCTGTGACATCACTATTTACGTGCTTTATTTACAAAAGTAAAAAACAAAAAGTCTAACTAAACTGACTCTAACAAGCCTTATGATTAGCTATTGTTATTTTTCAAGCTGTTATCATCTCATCAATATGTAGGCCTAATGTAAATGTACCTCTAATTTCACACACTGGAATAAACTCACTCTTGTAGATTTAAATAGTCAAATTAAATCATATACAGTATAATAAAAGGACGAGGAGTTCCCCGGATAAACAATGGGGATCAGTGATGGGTCGTTACGTACACATTCACAGCTCATTCATGTTTCTGTCTGGCTGCTGATTGCCTGATTGCTGTTGCTGCTGCTGTCCACTCATTGAACACAATGAGAAATATTGGAGACTGTCTTCAAGGGAGAAGAGATGATGGCAATCCATCAAACAGTTGTTGAGATATTTCAGTCTGGACTAAAGTGGACATCTCTAGAGGTTAGTTGGTATGTCTCAGGGTTTCATATGTGTCAGTGTCATTGAGTAGTGCCGAGATTTTGGCATGGTAGTCAGTTGTATTGAGCACAACCGTGCATCTTCCCTTATCTGCTGGAAGAATTGTGATGTTGTGGTCCTTGCTGAGTGCTGTTACCGCTTTCCTCTCCTCAATGGTGAGGTTGGAAGGGGGGGTCTTAGCATTGGACAAAGCTGCTGACACTTTTAACCTAAGCTGTTCGGCTTCGGTTCCAGTTAAGTTGTTTTTCTTTATAGCTGATTCTGTAGCTGTGATCAATTCAACTATAGGTAACTGTTTTGGTGTCATGGCAAAATTCAAGCCCTTGGCTAAGACCTCTTTCTCTGGGTGGGTAAGTTCTCTGTCTGACAGGTTCTTAACCCACCTGTCTTGTATTTCATTCTGTGTTGGAATATCGATCTTTTGCCTCCAAGTAAGTATTTCTGTGTTATTGTTAATGTTTCTGGATTGTAGGTTATGAAATTTCTTGGTCTGTCTTTCTTTGCTTTTCTTGTGTTGAGACAATTGGGCTTTCTTAGTGAAATCCACAACTTTCTCCAAGATAGAACCAGGTAGGAGTGATGTTAGTTCCTGTAGCAGATGATCTGCTTTCTCTTTCAGCCCTTCAATAGTGAAATTGACCTGTCTTATTCGCTCATTGAGGAGTTGGTTTTGTGCCTTTTCGATGATCTTTTCCACTCTATGGCCTCCCATAGTGGAACATAGGCGTAGGCTAGTTGGTATGACATCTCTAGAGCCACACAGCACGGCTATGAAAAGAACTGACATGGGTGTTAATATTGGAAATGATGGCAGTGTTATTAGTATCGCCTATCTTGCTAACGCAGTATTTGATCAAAGTGGCATGCTTTGATGTTCTTCTACCTTTAGACCTTTACAGCTCATCCAAAGTGCCGCTTCGTCTTCAACCTCCCTGAAGATTTTAATTAGATACCAGAAAGCTCCTTATTATTGGAAAGAATATGAGCTTTCACCAGCAAGGCAAACAGTATAGGCTTCCCTGATGTATCTTAAAGTAGTGTAATTTTCCTCCACTTTCAATTAAATTGATTGACAAAAGTAGTGAACGTTAATTATCTTTTTTATACTGACTTCAGTTATATTAGGGGTCAGCGATATTAAATTGAACGTTAACATTCGTGAATGCAATCAAGTGCTTTGTCATTATTCAAACATTAAAGTGTAGAGTGTAAAGTGTTAAGGGTTAAGAGTTTTTGAATGTGGTCGAACTACTCAGTTTTTGAAGTGGCCTGGCACAATAGCTGTTATCAGCGTTACGAATGATCTGAAAGATAAATGGACAGGCTACTTGAATAACTTCTTTATTTAACAATGAGAATGACAAGATGTCATTCTGGCTTTGATTTCCAGCTGACGTGGAGATAACCTTTAGCAGTTTCAAGGTTGCTGCTGCTTTATGAGCTGATATGTTAGTGGAAAATGGGATTGTCTGCTTTCTATTATTGATGCACCTTTAGACATGGAGGAACAAAAATTCATTACATTTCTCCTGGGGGGGATGAGTGGGAATTTGGGAACTGCCTCAGGCAGTGTTTGTGAAATAGGACGCTACAATATTTTTTATCCATGCTAACAGAGTGGCTCTGGATGGAAGTGTCAGTCAGATGGACCGTGCTGATCCAGACTGAAATGTCTCAACAACTATTGGATGGATTACCATGAGCTCTTATACAGACATTTATGATCCCCAGAGGAGGAATTCGAATGACATTTGCTGACATCTTAACGCCATGAGCAGGTCCAAGTTGTCACATATTCAGTGAAATCTCTCAACGTCTACCAGACGAATTGGCACAAACTTGACAAAAATACACATGACTCCTAATGACTTTGGTGATCCCCTGACTTTTCCTCTGGTGCCACCATGAGGTTGACATTTTAGTTTATTACTGCAGTAACTCAACAACTATTGGATGGATTGCCATGAACTTTTATACAGACATTTATGATCCCCAGAGAATGAATTCTAATTACTTTGGTGATCCCCTGACTTTTCCTCTCGTGTCACCATGAGGTAGACATTTGTGTTTTTTACTGAAATAACTCAACAACTATTGGATGGATCGCCATGAATATGACAGTCATTGTATCCTGACGACATTTGCTAACACCTAACATCACAAGCAGGTCAAAGTTGTCACTAATCCAGTGAAATATCTCAACATATACTAGACAAATTGGCACAACATTTTATACAGACACTCATGTTTCCCAGAGGATGAATCCTACCAACTTTGGGTATCCCCTTACTTTTATTTTAGCACCACCATGAAGTTGACTTTTTAGTTTTTTACTGAAATAACTCAACAACCATCGGATGGATTGTAGTGGAATTTCATATACACATTCATGTTCCCCTCAGGATAAATGTAATAACTTGGTGATCTCAATACTTTGGTTTATGACCAAGTACCTGCAAAACTAATGACATTCCCATCAGCCTCAGTTGTACTTTGTGCTAATTAGCAAATGTTAGCGTGCTAACATGCTCAACTAAGATGGTGAACATTATAGCTGCTAAACACCCACATGTTAACATTGCCACTGTGAGCATGTTAGCATGCTGACATTAGCATTTAGCTCAAAGCACCACCATGCTAGACTCTTGCTTTAATATACTTCTTTTAGAACAGTTAGATGGACCCTCATTTTGGCGGCAATTTCAAGTATTAGCAATGTGCCTTTGAGTGCTTTCAGTTCCAGGCACAACAAAACGTAACTATGCACTGGTTTAGTCTTCCAGAAGCTTAAATGAGATATCTTTTAAATGAAAAGTTTGATATTTGGGGAAATATTCTACTTATACTTTATTTTCTGTATTATTTGATGACTATTTATGCCTCCAAAACATCACCACTTCATGAAGGCAGCATACTCCAGCTTACAATCCAAGCCAATGGAGAAAGACATGGAGCAAAATTTGAATAGTTTGTTGTTGCATCATGCAGCTTTACAGATGGGGCTGAGGGGTAAAACCTTGTCTAATCAGGGGCTCATCCATTGCCTGTGATTGCATATCAAAAGCCTCTGCTTTGGCATGCAGGAGCTCTTCCTCAGCTGTTTGTGTTATGGCATAGACAGATGTGTTCACGCGAAGATGTGTGGAGGAGATTTGTGCAGCAGTGTCGTGGTTAACATCCCGGCAATTCATCACGTTCTACAGCTCTTACTGGATGTTGTCTGTAGTGTGGAGACAATTAGCCGGTTAATTGAATGTGAGGATGCTGGGTTTTTTGTCCATCACTGTAAATTGAATATCTGAGTTTTGTATGGTTGGGTTGGTAGGACAAAACAAGCGTGAGTAAAATATTGACACCTGCTGATGTAGTATTCACATCCTTTACTTTAGTAAAACTGTAAAAAATACTGAATTACAAGTAAAGGTCCTGCACTCAACGTGTTACCCAAAGGATAAGGCTGGCAATATTCTCTATTTTTTGTTGTCAACAAATCCCATTAAAAGACTCACACCAGCAACATATTAGTCAGTCTCTCAATCCTCTCTGACTTGCCAACTCTTTCTGTGGTCGTCAGCCATTCATGGTTCCTACTGAAGACGTAAGTCTTTTAAAACCAGGTCACAAATATATACTTTAATTTTTTAAAAAGAGCATTACGTAAACAGGAGGAAATGGTGCATTTGTTGGTTTTCAGCTGCGGAATACACATTCGGTTCTCTGGTGAGTATTTACAGCAGCAGAACTGTGTATGTGGTATCGACTCAAAACAAACAGTGGCTGTCTTCGTTGTCATGAAGGAACATCTCATACACTGTAACGATGTGGCTCATTGATCCGTTTTTAATAGTTTTAGGACAACAATGGAGATCTATGGCCTGGAGAATAAAATATATCAGGCTGTGGATACACAGACAACGCTTGATAGTACGATCATTCATCGTTGGTTTTGGTCTTTTCATAGAATTTGTTGACAATAAGAAAAGGAATATCACCAGACTTATCCTTTAAGTAAAAGTATTATGACCAAAATGTAGCCTACTTATAAAATATCCTGTGTGACTGACACATTACTAGATATGACATTATTAGACTTAATACTGATGCATCAATTTGTAAGCAGCATTTTACTGTTGTAGCTAGTTGAGGTGGAGCTAATTCATATACAGTTTGGTAGTTTAGTCCAGTGGTTCCCAACCTTGGGGTCAGCCCCCCTCGAAAGGGTCACAAGATCATTTTGAGGGGACCTGAGATGATTAATGAGAGGAAAGAAGAACACTGCTTTTTTGTAAGAGGTCACAAGGCTAAATGGTTGGAAAGTGCTGGTTTAATCTTTAAAAATATATTGATGATATATATATAAGATGATCATATGTTTTTAATGTAAAACCTTAATCTGAAAAGTAACTTCAGCTGTCAAAATATATGCAGTGTTCCCTCTAAAATGAAGTGGAGTAGAAGTATAAAGTAGCTTAAAATGGAAATGCTCCAGTAAAGTACAAATACCTCAAAATTACAGTTACTTACAGATACTTTCCACCACTGGAGACAGGTCAGGACTGGCGTTTTATTCTGGACCAGTTGAGTCTTTTCTGTTGTTGTTCTTGCTGACGTGTTATTTGATGGTTTACAACCAATCAGACTTTGCGAGTTGGACCACTGGAAAGTGGCACATCACTGCAGGCTGTCCTGTCACGCTACTCGGCACTGATTTATACTCCAAGATTAATCCGGTGGTTTTAATAAGGATGTAGGTGCAGAAAAATGATCATTCAGCACAGTGGGACCAGACCACTGCAAGAAAAATAGGTCAGCAAACTGGAAAGAAAAGTGCGGAGAGGTTTAAGGGTAACATAACAAAGACGTGTGTTAAAATTCAAGAGAATGAAAGACAAAGAGTGTTTTATGTCTCTTATTGCTCACAGTGTTTCTGTTTGTGGAATTGAGTCCTAATGACATTCTTGTGATTCTTGTGAATGGGGATGGTCTGCTGATTCTGAGAACGACGCACACCTGACCTTAACCCGACCTTTCAAGGAAACCATCCTTGATAACCGGACTGAAGTTCACAGCAAAGAGCTAATTGTAAATGTCTCCCTGAATGCTGATTTTAGGTCACAGCATCATGCATCAAGCCCAGCAAGAGTAGGAAAAAAGTGTGATTTTCAAATCTTTTGTGGTAATATTTTGTGGTACAGGCTGTTCTTACTGTCAGTTAAAGAAATGTGAAACCTAATATTCAAATACAACATCCACATTGCTTCATGGTATTTCTCTGGATCATCTCTTATTCCAAAGGCAACAAAACAGTCTGTTCGAACGAGCACATGATGATCTGATGACTCCTCAGAACTCCTCAGCTCAGACAATCTTTAAACTTTATTGATATGGATTGGCTGATTTTCCTGGAGCCCGATCAATGTAAGGCAGTTTTTATGGAGCACATGAGAAGAAAGAAAAGTATTCAATCACACACACCATTTTATAATTACTACCAAACATCAATCAAAGTTAGATTCTAGTAAATAAAAAATTTAGTTCTAACCTATTTTTTAGTCTTAAATTTAGCTTTTTCATTTTTTTTTAAATTACCAGCTACTTGGAGACTATAGTTATAATTTTCAGTTATCCAATTTTTAAATAGTTAATTATTATCAATACCTTTTAAAGAAGAGTTGACATTGTCATCTGTAGAGCCACACCGCTAGCATGGCTTGAAAAACAACTCTGCAAATCCATTTAAAAACAATCACAAAGTAATTAATTTCTTATGCCTGAATGCTGGCATGAAATTATTAAATGGCTTATTTCAATTAGTTTTTACTACATTTTTTCTTAACCTTATTTCTATTTGCATAACACATACACATATTTATTATCAGTTATTAAATAAGCTTTGTATCAATAAATGAATTAAGTCTGGCGGCACCCGCCTCTCTTCTGAAATAAATACCATACTGCTGGCTAATCATTAGTGACTGTGGAAATGACTCTTTTTACCACATCACACACACTCCCATGAACTGCCCCAGGCCTTTACTACATGTGAAGACTCAAGAAGGGGAAGACGCATTCTGTAATCTCTTAAAAACACCCACTCCTTTCTCTCCTCCCCTCTCCCTCTCCTCTTCATTGAGTCCCACTCTGCCCTGCTCAGACCAGGAGGCAGACCCTCACACATGAAGTAAAGCTGCGTGGATTCTGGACTCATTGCTCAGCTATGCAGTAGAGAGGAGGATTAGCTCGAGTTGAGCACCAGTGCAAGGATTGGGCGTTCGGCCATTTATCCATCACCTGGCGGACTGAGAGAGACACTACCACACTCTCTGTCTTTGTCTCTTTTTACCTAAATCTCCTCTTCACTCCCTCGTCATTCTCCCTCTCCTTCTCCCTTTCTCCTTCCACTCCTCTTTCCCCCTCTCTCAGCCATGACCCTTTTATCAGAGGACCAGTCTGTGAGGCCCCAACCCTGCCAGCTCCCGGAGCCTGGCAAACACATTAGCACTTCTTTGCACCAGTACTCAACAGACTACACTGGCTCCAAAGAGGACTACATGGACAGTGTGGACAGTGCAGTGTTCGGAGCCGTGGAACCCCCCAGGCGCTCACGGGGCCGACTTATCCTCCACGGCATGGTTATGTTTGGAAGGGAATTCTGCTACGCTGTTGAGGCTGCATTCGTCACACCGGTGCTTCTGAGCGTTGGCCTTCCCCGCAGCCTGTACAGCTTGGTGTGGCTGATTAGCCCCATCCTGGGCTTCCTGCTGCAGCCAATCATCGGCTCGGCCAGCGACTACTGCCGCTCATCGTGGGGCCGGCGGAGGCCTTACATCCTGGCCCTGGGCATCCTCATGCTGCTGGGAATCAGCTTGTTCCTGAACGGAGATGCTGTCATCTCAGGTGAGGGATGGGTGGGAGAATTTGAGAACGAGAGGAAATGAAAGATAGACTTCAAGGCACCAGACAGTGAGAGGGGGAGGTACAGCTATATTTTTAGTCTTGTTATACCTGAAAGTGAGTTCTTGTTTTGGGGCCGACTGGGCTTTTAATGCAGAGGGAATTAATCAGTTCTTTCCATCTTTGAGAAACAAAAATGCTGTTGAAATCTGACATCACCTAGATCTCATTTTAATGTATCCTCATGCTTGGAAATATGCAAAAGAATAATTGTAACTACGTAACAGATACATGCTAAACACATATAAGGTTTTATCTTTATGTTTCTCTCAGGATATGGGAACAGTTAGTGCTCACATCCCTGGATTATTGGATTAACTGGATTATTTTCACACTGATTCGATGATTATAATTTCCATTTTGGGCCTTGAAGCCTTCATTATCTCTTGGTATTTTACAGACTCAGGCTCTGAACTGTGTCAGTATCTGCTCGCTCACAGATCTGGGGAAAAAAGTGACACATCCATCAAGAAAAAAAAACCCTTGTAACTTGTTAAATGTGTGGGCATAAGGTCTTCTGCTTGCTCACACTTTTAACTTGTGACTGAAGTTAAATGGGTGACTTGGTGGGGTGGTCCTGAGCCGATGCCCACTGGCACAGACAGATGACGAGGCATGACTGAGAGGATCTCATTGCACAGTTAGTTCGAAGAAGGAAAAAAAGGTAAAAAAGATTTAAACAGTTTTGTGAGAATCCGCCAGGCTCCAGGCAGTGTCATGAGAAGAACTCCGCACAAAAGAATCTGTGATCTTCGTGAATTACTTATTTAAAAAAAGATGAGTAAAGCTGAGTAAAGAATGCTTTCTTTGCAGGCCAGCCACATGAACTGATTCACTGTGGAGAGCTACAGTTCTGCTGTATTGCTACCCATCTAACAGCCTCACGGGATCAGTGCATATTCAGTGATAATTTCCCCCATTATGCTTTTCACAGTCGACCCTGGAAACTTTTAATCATGGGGCTTCAAATACTCGATACCTCAATCCCTCAATCATTGGAGGATAATTAGAGTGATCATTGTGCAGAACATTGAATACTACGATAATGTATTTTTAACAATCTGCTTCACATCTCTGCACATTTGAACAAATATCCAAAACCCTGTGCAAACACAGAGATCCTGTAAAGTTTGAAGGGAATGTTTGGTTGAAAGGTCGATTTCATAATGAAAGCATGCGATTATACAAGACAAACAGCAACACAATGTGTATTTATACTGGCTTGTGCATTTATACTAGCTGTGTTTTGTAGGTTACTGTAAATCATTGTTGTGCAGGAGCTTTATTTAAAATCTGGGGAAATCTAAATCAGCTCTCTTGAAATATTGTTGGAAAGATTGTTGGTTGAGTTCCTATTTAAAAAAGGCTCTGGACTTTGCTGTAATCATCACACGGACTATCAAGTATTTCTTTCTTCTGGCGTACGCTGGATAAGCTGATTACCTTTCCATGTTTCTCAGGGTTGTTGTGAATGCCACAGGAGTCGTGTGACATAATGTTTGTATTGTTGAAATTGCCCTCCCAAGTCCCAAAAATTGCCCTTTCGATTCTAAATAGTATTTTCCTTTTTGTTTAATAGCTAGAGAGAAGAATAAGTTCAGACTTGATCTATTTTAAAGTTTTTCTTGCCTTTGTAAACACACTCACATGTCTTACATAAATCATAAAATCAACTTCATTATGTTCAAATTACAGGTGTTTTGTTCATTTCTCTTGAAAAGAATGCAGAGCAAGACTGGGCTTTATGATCAAACCGTCAGGTTTTGAAATATAATTGTTACCTGTCAGGCAGAACTGGTTCGCTTGGAAAAACAATGTTTCTTATTGTTATTTCTGACAAGCTTTCCCCTGTGACATGCATCTCTACTTGCCCAATTAAACTTGCAAATTTGACACTTCAAGTTCAGTAAAAAAAATAAATAATTGATGTGGAGGTAACATATTATTGTTATTTACATCACTGGCTTGTTGAGTGATGACATGTTTTGTTTTGCAGCACTTGTCAGCGACAGGTCATTGAGGAGTATATGGGCCATAGTGGTGGTGATGTTCGGAGTCGTGCTGTTTGACTTCGCTGCAGACTTCATCGACGGGCCCATCAAGGCCTACCTGTTTGATGTGTGTTCGCATCAGGACAAGGAAAGAGGTCTGCACTACCACGCTCTACTCACAGGTGTGTAATGCAGACTGCATGCACGAGCACATAAACACACACACACACACACTGTTGTTGTACTTGCTTCTGTTTATTTTATGCTTATTTATGCATGTTTCCAACACGCATCTTGATGGATTTGCTTTGAATTAATCAGCGTTAGTTATTTGTTTGGTGAGAGTTCCAGTGGTAAGAGCTGCCTTGTGGGCATTTTGTAGCTGAGCAACTCACATAACACACACTCATGGTGTATGGCACTGATTCTCTGAGGTAAATCTTCTTCTGCTGTGACTGAGTGCATACTGGTGGGACAGCACTTACTGTACTGCTGTGTGTGTGTTGTCTGCATGTTCAGTAAGACTGTGGATGTCTGTCTTTTAATAAGTGTGTGCGTAAAGATGATTTCATGAGACTTATTCGCTTTCTTGCCGAGAGTTAGACGAGCAGATTGATATCACTCTCATGTCTGTACGCTAAATATGAAGCTAGAGCCCGCAGCTTTTTAGTTTAGCTTAGCATAAAGACTGGAAACAGGGAGAAACAGCTAGCCTTACCCTGACCAAAGGTGCCTACCGGCACTTCTAAAGTTCCTTCTGTGTCCAAAATCACTCCCTCTTTACGATATAGCGCTCTATATTTACTGTCTGCCATTTTATTTGAGTGTCTAAATGAGTGTGTAAATGTATCCACTACATAGGGTCCTCAATTCATAATGGAAAGAAAAAAGTTGTGTCCATGGCATGTACACTACTGTGTGCTAAAAATCCCACAATGCAATGCTCTGCATTTTATAAATGCGAAAATTACCGCTGTGCAACTCTACATCTGTCAGTGATGACACAAAATTAAGTTGATTAATAAGTGTCTGTAATCTCAATTTACTGCTCACTATTTAGTAAACTACTCAGAATCAGAATCAGCCTTATTGGCCAAGTATGTGTGCACATAGAAGGAATTTGACTCCGTTTTTTGTTGCTCTCAATGTACATGCAGAGAAGTAGATATACATACAGCTTAAAACAAGGACAAGCTCAACAAGGTAAACATAAATACTAAACTACTATGTACAGGTAGATATATATATATATATATATATATGTATATACATATATATATATGTATGTATGTGTATATACTGTATATATAATCAACAACAGCAATAACAAATGTAGACAGAATAGTGCAATGGTACAGAGTGCAAAGGATGCTTTATGTACATGAGGTAGGTGGAAATGACAGTATACACAGTGTACATAGATTTGTGTTGAGTGATAATATTTACATGATAAGAACAGTCTGTACTTAAACAATGAGAATATACAGTATAATTTACAGGTCCAGTGGATGTTTATGTTATGGGGTTATTGCACAGGGATCGTTCCTGACACTCTGTGACTGGTGTTAACTGTTCATCAGAGTGACAGCCTGTGGAAAGAAACTGTTCTGATGAAGTAAACTAACTAAACTTCTTCTGGAGAAGTAAACTACTGAGTGTCTATAATATAAGGAGTGGTGAATGAGTGATTGAGGGAGTGATTTTGGACACAACATGCGTCTTACTCTCAGTTTTAACAATACATAAAAATAGATTGTACTGAATAGTGTCTTTTACAGCATGGATGTCACCTGTAGAGTCATTTTAATCATACAAAATAAAGAAATACCAAGTATTAGTCCTGTTACTGAATACTCTGGTCAGCAGGCCTTTAACTTAAAGCTGCTATAATGAATATGTTTGTGTGAACAATGGATCAAATGACTGTGTGCAATGTGAAAGGTGTCACTCGTAGTGACGTTGTTTTAGTTTTATGACCCACAACATTATTGTTTTGGTTCAGTCTCATTGCTCACATCAGCAGGCAGCTGTTTTCAATAAAAAAGCTCTAAAAACTCACTGTACGCTACCTGCTCAACACCAAACTGCAGACTGACACAGTTAGCAACTAGCTGGTGAACATAGAGGTTCTAAAGAGCCAGATATTTCTCTCAGGAATTGGTGGAGACCTAAAACAGAGTTAAAAGAGGGTGAATACTGGACTTATATTCATCCCCAGAAACACGACTCCAAATATATGCTAATGTTGCAAAACAAAATGTGATAATATGTGAGTGTTGTGTTCGTGCTTGTTTCTACTGCTTGCCTCGCGTTGTTGAGAAAACATATTTACCTCTGTGTAAGATTTATTACGTTTTTACACAGTTTTGGCACTGAATGTTAGCCCAAACATGTTATTAAATAACACAGATAATCAGATTAAAACAGAACTCTGAATGAGCAAACACACAATTTTAGATAATTGTTTCACTAATTTGTCATTGAAATCTTTCCAGTACAAGGTCCCTATGTGAAAAATATCCCTCTCTTTGTTTTATCAGCTTAGGATAACCAAATGCTTCCTTTTATAATAAGTCTCTCAGGGAATTACAGAGTACTGTAACTTTGGCTCGCTCATGTAGAGCTCCTTTCACGCTGTGAAATTTGGAACATGAGGCACTTGTTTTAGGTCCGAGCGTGACATCTCAGAGGGGTATCTCAGAGGTAAATTGTGTGTTCCTCGGCCACTTGGACACCAACATGCTTGCGTGTTTTGGGACGTTTTCTTGATGGATTAACCCATCTGCCCTTCAGCTTCAGGTCATGTACATATGGCTGAATGGGTGAATAGATTCTCCTCCTGTGCTGTCAGACACAGAGCAAATGATGGCAAGTCCAAGTTTAGACACAGCGCAGTGTCCTCAAAGTTCAGGCTCGTACTATGAAAAGAAGGTTCTCAGCCGACGTAATGGATGTAGATTATTGTCATCTGCAGTCATTCCATTTTCTAAACTGCATTTTCCCGACCTTTTCTGAAGGGAGAAGTACGAGTGCTAAATGTAGCTGAGGTGAACAAGGCTGCAGTTGGATTTGTGATGTCCTGGATAATTGCGCACTTTATTCTTGTTCTTTGGCAGGATGACCACTTACGGACACATTCAGAAGTGAGTCGGATTTTTTCCATGTGAGCATATGTCTGACTGTGATTTAGTAGATTCTCCAAACCCTTATGCTCTCTTCAAAGCACAGACGGGTGCTACAACCACTTTGCAATCCATTTGTCCAAGATACTGATTTAAGAAAACACTAGTTTGTCTTCCTGACTAACATTTCAAGACAGCTGTGGAAATACATATTTTATATAGAATATTTAGGTTATTTATTTATTTCTGTGAACCACCAGAACCTTGCCAAATATGCTCTAAATGAGTCTATAAAGAAATATCCAAAAATATACAGGATCAAGCAAATATCTTTTCATGCACTGCTTGGGGGCAAGATGATGTTTTCGGTGCGAGCGTCAGCGGTGCGCTCAGCTGTCAGCAGGCACCGGGTGGTGTGAGCATGCTAGTCAGGCAGTAATCCAGCCCTGAGCTAGTCATGTGCTGCAGTCATGGGTCTGAGCTGAGAGAGACAGATGCCAGGCACATGACTCTTTAGACGCCCCTGCCACCGCTGGTATGTGAGGTTTGAGGCGGAGGAGGGAGCAAGAATTGTTGTGGGTTTCTCTGTGATTCTTGTACCTTTTTGTGTGAGCTTTTCTAATCACACACTCTGAACCTGGGGACTGAATGCCAGTTGTGAAATGCTTTTACCAATAGCGTTTCACAGCAGTGGGCGACTCCTCACAACTCTCATTTTTCCTGGACAGACAACAGATCTTTCGTTAGTTTTCTTATCAGACCACATAAGTCATTATTGATAAGGTTCGAGCGAGCTGGACACATAAAAGGATGGAACAATTTTAAAGTCATTTTTAGCCGTGGTAGCTTTGTGGCTCTATGGATGGCAATGTTGTTCTGTCGATCGATCGCTCCACTACTTTGGTCCAGACCAAAATATCTTAACAACTATTGAAAAGATTGCAATGGAATTTTGTACAGACATTCATGGTCTTCAGAGGATGAATCCTACTGACTTTGGTGATCTGCCTTTTCCTTTAGCGCTACCATCAGGTTGACATTTGTGCCTTTTAGTGAAATGTCTCTCTCCAACTATCGGATGGATTGCTTTGAAATTTGTTACAGATATTCATGTTCCTCTAAGGATAAATTATAATAACTTTGTTGATCTCCTGACTTTTCCTCTAGCGCCATCACCAGGTCAAAATTTTAATTTGTCCAACATTTTGGTTTACGACCAAATACCTGCAAAACTAATAAAAAGTTTGTTGTTTACGTTATTTCCATTAATGTATATGAACTACTTGGGCCTCTCTCTCGAGCTCGTTCAGCCCTGTAGAAACAATTTCTGATTGTATGATGTGAAGCCGCTTCAGTTTAATCGACACCTGATAGCCTGTTTATCAGATTGCAACTTGCTGATATTAAATGTCTGCCCCTCTCCTTTTCAATCTCTCTGTGTATATTTTCGAGAGCGTCCACAGTGAGTCACAGTGATATCTCGAGTTTGCTCTGTTGCACTGTGCTGCAATAAGAAGTTCATAGTTATTGTGGGGGCAGAAAGGTACACACTTAAGCTGACATTAATGACACTGAAAGAAAGGGGAGAAGGAGTGTTTGATGCAGCACATAAACAACGTAAGTGAAGTGTGGCCCCTGAAGTGGTTATTACTTTACCTGCTGGCTGCTGTAATGTAGAAAAATAGCCTCCATTTCAGGTGACCAGCTGTAGTAGACTGGGAGCCGCAGTTGTAAAAAGTCAGTCAGTCAATCGACCAATCAAGTGCATTCTTTGTTATTTGATTTAGGTTTTTATTTTGTATGTGATCACCTTTAAGGGAAGCAACAAAACTGCGCCTCATCCACCTGCATGAATGTTACCATCCTGTGCATTAATGTCTCCTTTAAGAGCAATATGTACAGTATAAAGTGGTGCAGATTCAGTGAGAGATTTCTGTCCATCTGTATGTATTATGGCACATGTATGACAACGATAACAGAGCAAGCTGTGTTCTCTCAGCTTCACAGTCAGTCTCTCAGCTTTCTTGAAGCTGTCTGGCCTCAGCATTTAACTTTCTTTTTATAGTGATGAGAAGAGGCTGTGTTGCTAATGAAAGCCAGCGAGAGCAGAGAGAGATGTGACATTTAATGTCACCACAAAGCACATGTTGTGTGCAGATAGGACATGTGTTCCCTCTAAGTGCAGCTGGAGAGCCTGAGTTAGTGACAAACTTCCACTGCCTGTACAGTATACGTATATACTGTACATGTAATATCTGATAAGTATAGCCCTTCTCAAGACATAGTGTCATTTCAATAATAGCTGCTGCAAAAGATAAGTCACAGCACTATTCACACAGGTATGAGAGGACAGCAGCTAATAGCTGATTCCATTTGGTTAAAGGTATAACGAGTAGGATTTTCCTAAAAAACGATGTATAGACTCATACAAAAATAATCCCTCTCAATCATCACTTATGACCCACTAGAAGTGTATGGTGGTGTCTGTATCTGCAGAGACCCTGCCCTCTGCCTGTATTTTCTTATTTTACTGTGTTCGAGACGTTTCTGGGCGTCAACCTTTGGGCAGTGGTGTGTAGCCCCCAGCCAATAACAGCACGGAGGGTGTGAGGGGCGGGACTCTATAAAAACGTAGAGACCAGTTGCCAGATCGTAAGCACGTAGGACCACCAGAAGCACGTGCGCTTTGAGCCGGGGAGGAGGGGCCAACTTTGAATGTTGTGTTTACAAACAGCAACTGACAAATCCTACTCATTATACCTTTAAATATGAGATAGCATCTTTTTTATGCATGCACAGGCTGAACTGTTACCAAACCTAAAAGCAAGAGACAAACTGAAATACATTCAACAGATTCAAGCTCCGCAATCATTTTGTTTTTGTTTTTTTGTGCTGTACACACAATTGCATAGATTTTTGTTAGCACATGATGTTAATACATGTGATTTCTCCAACAATACATATTTCTACATATATCTCTTTCAATACACACAAACTAGCTTGTATATATCTGTTTGGATCTGACAGTTCAGCTAAGCCCCTCCCTAGCTGTAATAACGAAGACTCTGAGGTATATTTATTTCATAAGTTGATGCTTCACTGTATAGAGAATTTCAGCTCATTGTTTAGCTGCCCGGCCCACAACTTTACTGTTTTGGTTCACTCTTTCCGCTCTCATAGCATCGTTTTCGGCTATCTGCTCAGCACCAAACAGCAGACAGACAAAGTTAGAGACTAACTGGGGAATATAGTGGAGCATTTAGCAGCCACAGAGCCAGATATTTCCCTCAAGAGTTGGATGAAACCAAAAACAGAGCTAAAAGAGAGTGAATATTGGACTTACATTCATCAGGTGGACACAAACACGACTCCAAATGAATGATAATGTAACTGCTAGATGTGCAAAGAAGCTAACACGTTTGCCATATCAACTTAAAAGGTGGTAATATGTCAGTGTTTTGTTTCACAGCTTGTTTCTGCTGCCCTCAAGTGGCCAAAAAATACAATATAATGAAAATGATCAAGTACAAGGACCTCAAAATTGTACTTAAGTACAGTACTTGACTAAATGTACTTTGTTGCATTCCACCACTGGTGTGTATGAGGTCAAAAAAGATGTAAGCATGATGACAAATATTAATATATGAAGAATATAACAACAAACAACATGTTAAATATCTTGTTTGGCATCTAAAAGACAGTTTTCTACACATTCTACTGATGCAGGATGCATGCATGAAGGTGGATTTCTACAAAGCCACCACTACACATACAGAAACTGCTGCATTCATCTGATAAAACCTGGTCTTTCCTCCCCTCAGGATATAATCAACTCTATGAGCAACAGTCCAGCCACAAGTAAACCCCCTGTAACCCTGAGGCTTGTGGTCCCGGCCAGCCAGTGTGGCTCCCTCATTGGCAAAGGAGGCTCCAAAATCAAAGAAATGAGAGAGGTAGAGTATCTAGAGGTAGAGGTAGATAGATGATCTCGATAAGTACCATATGAATTAAGATATTATCAGATTTTAGAGGATATGCTCCAGTTATGGAGGGATTTCACCAACCAGAATACTTCTGTTAATGGTGCAGCCATGAGATACTACAAATCTCATATTTATCGTTCATCTAGTTCCCATGTAAGCTTTCTAAATCCCACATTTATGGATCATATAGTTTCCATTTCAGCTTTAAGTCCTGCATAATCCCTGATCTATAAAGATCAAAGACATTTTTTCTGCTCTGGCATCAATTTTTGAAATTTGAAGTTTATTGTACACGTGATGTTTTTTAAATCATAATGCTTTACATATATTTTCTCAAATAAATTCACATTTGATAAATATTCTTCTTACCTTTAGTCCACAGGAGCGCAGGTCCAGGTTGCAGGTGACATGCTCCCCAACTCCACTGAGAGAGCGGTGACAATCTCAGGGGCCCCAGAAGCCATCATCCAGTGTGTCAAACAGATATGTGTGGTGATGCTCGAGGTACAATAGGGAAGGGAGGGGAACAATGAAGGAAACTTTAATTACATTGAACATATTGTGATTGAAATGCCTGATATGGAAGATACAGCAGTTTGCTGACAGTTATAATCCTTAAGATTTCAGTCCTGGTGTATTTGGCGACTCGGGGTTACTTGTGATAACAGTAAGTGAAGTTTAATACACAGTAAACACTCCCCGAGCAGCTGCTACCACTGGTGTATCTGTTTACAGTGCAGCCAAACAAACTCACATTATATTAATAAAGAATCTGTCAATCATTTCATGCCATGAGCAAAATTAAAAACACCAACACTGGGTTACATCCTGCATCATTTCCTGTGAACCTCTTATGTGAATCTGAATTCTGCATGGGGATGGCGGACTCCGCCACTAACAAGGAAGCAAAAATCTTAAGGATTGTAACTTTAACACGGCTAGGAGTTTTCTGTTATTTACTGCTAATATAATTTCATACCTGATGCATTTGATTGTTTTTTTGATGTCTTTGCAAATCTGTAAAGCTACTCTTCATTGTTTTGCTGCAAACACATTTGGCTTCCCAACTAGCTACATTAGAAAATAAAGCAGAAACTGGCTTGTAGGTACATGTCAAAGTTAGGATTCTTTGATTTAATGTACTGTCTTGCAGGGTTCAGGTTACCTCAGCTGACTCTCCTCAACATACACGTCATAATGCTTTGGATCAAAGGGCTACACACTTTGTAGTTGTCTCTCTTTTTCTTGCGCCATTAATTTTAACTATCTGCGCAGCCAGTTCTCCATTGGGCCTTCATGATGGCACCAGCCATGGATACTAGGAGATATGTGACATGACTGTAAGTCTCTAGAATATGGACTTCAAAATTTAAAATACAGTATGTAGAGTCATCATTATCCAGTTGAAAGTGATGTTCCAGGTAAATCCAAGTTTAGTTGTGCACTGAACCACGATTTGGACATTTTATGTCAGCATGAACACACAGTGAAGAGCACTTTTGTGTGAGTGTCACAGGTTGTCTTCCCTAAGGCACCGTCCCTCTTGGTCTCACTTTATGCAACTTCTTTTCTTTCTTTCTCTCTTTTCTGTTTCTTTCTTTCTGCTCTTAACACTTTCTCCACATCTCACCCTTCTTCTTCTTCCCCCCACTCTCTCCTCCTTTGCTCTCCTCAGTCCCCACCGAAAGGTGCCACCATCCCCTACCGCCCCAAGCCTGCCTCCACCCCTGTCATTTTTTCAGGTGGCCAGGTAAGAGCAGACCCACTGGGGGCGTCCACAGCCAACCTCAGCCTCTTACTGCAGCACCAGCCACTGCCTGTTAGTGTCGCACCAGGTTTTACTCACTTTTCCTCCCTTCCTCACTGCCCTCACCCGCCCCCTGACTAGCATGAAACCATCACTGCTGTTTACTGTGCCCTCACTGTCATCCATCACCCGCAGCCACTCAAACCAGAACTGGGATAAATGGAATTAGTCATTAATGGAGAATAAGAATAATCTGTGTCAGAGGAATCCATCAAGTTTTGTGGGCAATTGGCCAACTTACCTTTTAATTGATGAGAACAGAGGCAGTGAAAACATCCTTGTGTTCTCCTTCATTCTAATCCTAAATGGACAGAGCAAAAAAAAACTTAATTAAACTCACAAAATGACAAACTTGAATCTCAGGAACTCAAGTGAAAATATAGAAAAGCACTAAAAACAACACACTAAATGGACCTTGGACTTGCTGATATTGGACTAAACAGAAATAAACACCTGTTAGACTCAGCATGCATCCAAAAGCAGACAGAATATCCTGATCATGTTCAGGTAAATTTACTTAAACAGCAAGGTGATGAAAGCAGAACCAGGCAGGGCAGCAACAGGTTAACACAGAGCCACAGAGCAGGCTAGACTGGTGAGGCTAATGGGAAGCAGGTGTGTAGACAAATCAGGTGATTGGCAGAGGAAGGAAAACTCAGTGGGGGCAACTAGTGGACTGGATGTGAATTACAGGAGATGACAAAACACTGAAGCTAATATGCAGAAGATTGAGGCAGAGGAGGGAGGTGGTAGCAGTTCTGTAGATATCATATTAGCTTCCTCCTAACCCATTTCTGCTTTTATACATTTAACTCTAGCATTATAGAAGAAACATCTCACATAAGCTTCAGTCCTGAGGGCTCTTATACTTGACTATAGGGCTTCCATTATCAATTAATCTGCTGGTTCTTTTTAATTATCTATTAATTGATATTTGGGGCTACAAATTGTCAGGAGACAGTAAAAAACGCCCATCACATAATTTTTAAAGCCTGAGGAGACATCTTTAAACTGCTGCAACAGAACAACAGTCAAGAGTTTAAGAGTTTACAATCATATAAAACTAAGAAATTCAGTTAATAATCACATTTGAAAAGCTGGAGCCAATGAATTTTTGCTTAAAAATGACTTGAATTTGAATCTGTTATCACAATTACTGCTGATTAATTTAGTGTTGATTAATTAATCACTTCATCTCCTATATAATCAGCTGCACTTGAGATTCTTACCTCTTAACATCCAGTTATATTTCCCCTTAAGTAGCTTTAAGGTTTGAAAAATCACATTTAAATCAACTAAGACCCCCAAATATTCAGATATACTATCACATAAGACAAAGAAAATCTGAAAATCCTCACAAATTCTTGGCATTTCAGTTGAAAAATGACTTGAAAATCAACTAATTAATTATAAAAAATAGTTACAGATTAACTTTTATGTTGATCGGTTGATTGATAAATTGCTTCAGCTCTATATTTCACTACCATTAGTTTGCTTCATGTTACCTTATAGCTCTAGGAGTATACATTTACCAAGAACATATGAATGATCACAAGTAAAGTGATATTCTCATCAATTAACAGGAAACTGATGGTCAACCAGTTAAAAATTGAACATATTTCTATCAAATTCTTGATGACATTATTGGAAAAGCAACAAAATACCAAAATCTAGGGGCCTATTATTTGTTTTCCACTTAAAAATCTGTGAGCTGTCCTCCTGCAGAGACTTGACACGTTATTTTTCCTGGTTACAGCTCAGCTCTGGTTGCTGTCTTGGCTGATGAAATGAAATTTAGCTCAGTTCTGACCTCTGTGGCCCTGAAACACCACACATCCAATAGGTCAAGTCACATTACTCCTCTCAGGGCCGCTCCTCTGGTTTCCTCCACACCCTCCCCGTCACCTCCCCACTGTCTGAGTTGTCCCTTATTGATTTAGTTCAACTGGATCTGATTGATGAATAGTAGGAGAACATGACAGGGAATCTATAGTGCATGACTTTCTTGTAATGTGGCTAAAAAATAAAGCTTAAAAGATAAAAAATATGAGTCTATAGAGTGCTTGAGCTGTACAAATGTCATTTGTCTTAAATTATATTTAGTTTTGTTCTAATTTTGTTGTAGAATCAACAGTTTTACCTTGTTAAAAATGTATTTAATACAGTATTTTTGTGTATTCTTGTTCTGATGATGTAACGAGATAACAATAAGCTCTTCTTCTCATGTTTGCAGGCTTATACCATTCAAGGACAGTACGCCATCCCACATCCAGATGTGAGTGCTAACCCCCACAAGGCAGTCCACACTGCACTCTCCATCATTCTGTCTCGCTGCATCCACAATTTCTCTCTTTGAGTCGCAGGCTCTTTACTCTCTTTCCACCCATATTAATATTAATTGTTAATATTAATACAGCTTTTTTTCTGATATGTAATTCCTATATCTTCTAACTTTTCTGACTCTTGCCTCCCTGCCCTTTGTTTGGCATTAAACCTCATTGGGCTTGGCCTGAAGAAGTAACCAGATTTGGCTGGAAATGCTGTCCTTAAAAGAGTGATTTCCTACTTTCCAAGCAGCTGGTGGCTTCACTTTACTTCAGTAAGATATAAAATGAACTTCAGACCTGGAACTTGCTTGATAAAGACACAAACATTGTGTTGCTTTTAAATGTATTCATTGTTTTCTTGGCAAAATGCAATGCAGTTCAGAGCTGGGACCACTTTGTAAACCTTTCTTTGTTGGCGTGTTCTAAAGAGTTCTGACATTCAAGACTTAAATGTCAGTTGCCAAAAAGCATTTCATTCACAAGCTGGAAAATCAAAACAAGACGTTTCATGACTTAAAGACTGAAGTTTCTGAGACAGCCCCTCTTTGCAATTGCATTAATGTCATTTTACAAAAAAAATAAAGCCGACAGGCTTTTAGAGACAGACCTTTATTTATAATTCCCTCTGTTTGATAAGTATAATATATGATGGTATAGTATAAGTCAGCTTTGTTGAAGTTACTGCAAACTCTTCCTGTATCCTTTTGCGGGTATTGTGGAAAATTCAGAGACTCTCACGGTTCCCATTCGTAGCTGCTGCCATCTTGTGGCACTTGTGCATTACAACAAAATACAGTTTTGCTTCGACATCAACACACAATCGGACAATTACAGTGAAAAATGAAAAATCCAGAACAGCAAAGTGTTGAAAATAGATGTGATGTAATGTGATATAATAATAGATGTGATATAATGATGTTGAATTTATTAAATAAAAAGTGATAGAAATGTACATTATGCTTCGCTGGCAGCACATTATATAACACGCACTGGAGATAAATTTTTATGCTTTTTCTCCAGGCCTGTATTTGGGACCGGCCTTTATTTGTTCGTGGCGACCATTATTAGAGACCTGGCTTTTATTTGACAAAAGTATTTAATTTATTTAGAAGTTGTTATTTCTGTAATCCAATTTACAACAACCTCTACAACTACATCGGTCTCATCCATGCTCTGCATTTTTGTGGCTTAATCCCACCTACAAAGCTCTGATTGGCTCGATTGGAAACAGCCACCAATCAGCAATCGCCAGACCTGAAGCTCTGGTGAGTTGGAGGTCTGGAACCAGGCGAAGGAAATTACCCTAAAAGATGAATATGATATGCTTTGGAAACTTGCAAAATATGGTCCTTTAAATGAAAACAAACATATAAAACTTCAGTTTGGTGGTCACATGGTAATTTCACCAAAACACAACTCAGGCCAAGTCCTTTATGAGCTTCTTCTTCTTCTTCTCTCTCTCTCGGTCTTTGTCCTTCACCTGTCTGTGTTGTTACTTCTCCTCAGATCCTCTCTCTACTCTCGTAGCGTTTCGGACAGACCTGTGTGTGTGTGTGTGTCTGCGCGAGCGCGTGCGAGTGTGTTTTTTAACGATGACCTCATAGCTCTGCTGTCCTCCTCCTCCCCCCCTCAGCAGTTGAGCAAGCTCCACCAGTTGGCTATGCAGCAAACCCCCTTTACCCCCCTCGGACAGACCACCCCTGCCTTCCCCGGTACGTACCCACCTACACGACGACCCTCTTTACCAAAGCTCCTTCTCTCGTTTTTACCTGTAGAGACAAACACATTCTCTTCCTCCTTTTTTTCTCTTTCTCTTCTTTTCCTGTCTCTGTCCTTTCTCTTTTTCTTCTTCTCGTCGTTCTCCTCCTAATGGTCTCTGTGGTGCACTGCCATTGACATGGCCTGCTGGTGGTCTGCTCTTGTTGATGTTGAGGTTTCTTTTGTTCTCATGGTTTTCCCTTAGTATCCTTTTCTTAATAAAGCCTCAGATTGTTAATTTTTCCCATTTAGACAGTGGAATTCAGGCTGTCAGTGTATTATAGTTATACAGCGTATGTAGGCTCTGCTCAGGGCTGAGCCAGACTTTCCAGTGACACAGAAATGCTACCGGTCAATAGACAGGGAATGAAAAAGCTCCAGGACTACAGTTCATCAATGTGCCAAACTCTATTTTATGTCCTCTTCCTTCCCTCCTCTCTTTGTGTCTGCTTCCTGTGTTCAGCAGCAGGTCTGGATGCCAGTAACCAGGCCAGTACTCATGAACTCACCATTCCCAATGATGTGAGTATATTTGTCATAATGTGCAAAATGCCTACTTGTGACTATGACAAGTGCTTTTTTTGGTCGTTTGTTTCATTTTTCTCTGACAGGGATTAATTCTAAACAAAACTGAAAACAACACTTTTATCCAAAAGAAAAGATTTGTCATTCAAAAACAGACAGGGCGTCCATTTTCAAATGATAACAGGCTTCATTTTGTATTTAAAGACAATATGGTCGACACTATTGCAGAGACACTGTCACACCTATTCAGCAGTTATGATAATTTGTGGCCACTTTGTGCCAATTTGTCACTGCTGCTGCCAATATACTGCACCTTAAAGTAACATTTAAAACAGCAAACCTTTCAAAAAAATCCATAAAGGTTAATGTGACATTGCGGCCATTTTAACTAACTCCTTCTTGAATATTTAAGTCCATTTACAGAGAGATTAGAATCATGAATTCTTAATTGATTGGTTAAATTATAAATTAAATTGGAAAATCTGCTCCAAAATAGCTGCATGGAACAGAAACAAAGACACTGGTCAGGAACTAACAGCTATCAAAGCACAAATTCACAAATGTTGTTGGACCACAATGTCAAAAACTCTGGTTTATTATCTTTTAACGTGGCTTCCTATTGAAGTTTCCAGCGATACAATCTGACAGCAGTTCAGCTGCAACTATTATAGAGATATAGTACAGCCAAAGGCAGTTGGCTTTGTAAAGTGAGTGTCCTTAATGGAAAAGACTTGTTGGACCAAAGTATTAAAGTTATAGAGTCCATGTCCAGTCAAATGTAGCGTCAGATAAAATGTCTCTTTCATGGCCATCCTATTTTCTTCCCAGCTAATAGGCTGCATAATCGGACGCCAGGGAACCAAAATCAACGAGATCCGTCAGATGTCTGGGGCGCAGATCAAAATTGCTAACGCCATGGAAGGGTCATCGGAGCGCCAGATCACCATCACAGGGACCCCCGCCAACATCAGCCTGGCCCAGTACCTCATCAATGCAAGGTCAGAACTCAGTGCTAAAGTCTGGTGTGAAAACTACAATATGGATGTTTTTGGTTTTAAATAGCAAAGCGCCCAATCAGTTTGTCAAGTTCTTGCAAAAGTACTTGTTTCTCATCTTAATGAGCTTGAAACAACATCAGGATTCTTGTTTCTATGCATTTATCTTGGCTATTCTTTCTTGTTTACTGCTTTCCACCATTGTTGTTGATGTCTGCTAGCCTCTCTTTAACAATTTGTTGTGATTTAAAATTGAAAAAGCTGCTAGTTACAATGTGCCCTTTATGTAATGAAGTGAAAAATAAGGGTGTGAAGGTTGGGGTGGCATGTAACGCATCCAACTTCAACTCTTCTTATTTAATCTTTACCCATACCTTATAGTTCAACATTTTGGGAAATTTGCTAATTCGCTTTCTTTCCGAGAGTTAGATGAGAAGATTGATACTGCTCATGTTTGTAGCCGATTAGCTTAGCTTAGCATAAAGACTGGAAACAGGGGAAAACAGCTAGCTTGGCTCTGTCCAAAGGTAGCAAAATCCACCTACAAGCACTTCTAAAGCTCACTAATCAACACGTTATACGTTGTTTGTTTTTTTACACAATACAAATTTGCTGTTTTACAGGTTTGCTATATGCCGGACTATTTCTTGGCCGGGGGCAGTGACTTCTTGGAGTCTATTGTAACTACTCCCGGCCAAGACCCCTCGTAAAAACCACAACTTATTGTTTTTACGCTTCGGTTTTAAGCGTATTTCCCAAAATATTACAGTATTCTTTTAACCACAGCTTATTGGTCATCACGACAATCATTCTCTACCCGTAATCATACTGAAGTTGTATTTGCTACTCCGATATTGTTGTTAAAAAATGTCATTGAATGTAATCCAGGGTTTTACAAAAGCATCTAGTATTAATGTACTGTCTGGGTTCGCGTTTTTTTGAGTCTTGGGTTGGTTTATTACAAAAATCACGTAATGTTTGCCGCATGTTTGGCCAAATTTGGGGTTAAACGCTGGCTGAAAAAGAGAGAAAAAGAGAAATGATTTCTTACTCTCCACTGATCCTCCTCCAGGTTCAGAGACGTGGCGGCCATGTGGAACGACCCATCTTCCATGACCACATCCTGAGATCCCTGACTGGCTCCTCCGTTTGGCCCTTTCCAATGACTGACTACCGCAGACAACCCTGATGAAGCCCTTCGGACTCTGGCTCTGGCTCTCCGAAAAAAAAACCTGACCACCTTCCCGCCCTGGTTCAAAGTTGTTTATACGTCAGGGAGGGTTGGGCGCTCATTTTGATTTCAGAGAGCCAAATTAAATAATTTAAAAAAAGAATCACAAAAAAGAAATTCTCTGTTGATTAGGTTTTTTAGAGAACTGTTGAAGCATGTTGAATGTTTATTAGGAACAACTTGTGTTAATCTTTCTTTCTAACTCTTTTTCTCTCTATCTATTGCTTTCTCTCTCTCTCTGTCAGTGCTGCGTCATAGAACATCATTTAAAAGTATAAAAAAGTTCTAGTAAAAGATCGAAAATTTTTGTAGAACGTAGTTATTTGCATATTACAGCTGCTCAGTGATGCTATCGGCAGAGTGTGTGGTGGGATGTAGCCAAATTATCAAATTTTGATAATATATTTTGAAAAGAAAAAAAATTGGACTGTTCTGCTTTTGTCCTAATTTGCATCTTTGTCTACTTACAAATCCAATCTCTACCCATGACTCTTTGCTGCATCACATGACCCTTTTAAGCCAATGGTATCACTCCTAGAGCCTCCCTTCTCTTGTTAATTTCCTATATTTACATTATTGCTTATATTGCATGTGTTCAATGTTGTATCGTTGCGTATTTGAGTAAACCTGTTCAGTGTACGTGTTCCTTCAAATGTTATTATTATATCTTTGCGCTCCCGTTCTTTTTCCGCAAACTTTTTCAGCATTTTTGGCCATTCACGTCTAGTCCTACTCCCTGCCCAAATGAAAAACTTTCCGACATAGCCTCCTTCTATCAACACCGATTATTAGTATATAGATGCATGAATGGGAATTAGTGAAAAATCAGTGGCTAAAACACGAACTGAAAATTTAAATGATTGTTTACTAACTTATTATTATACTGTATTTGTTTTGTACAAGGACTATTGTGACTAAGCACATTAGTCGACTACGCGGCGCTCATGCAATAGACTATTCAACACTTTACTCTGGACTGCCTCTGATGTGGGAGGAATTAGTTGGACTTAAAAGCCAAGTGTTGCGTCCAAACCTTTCGGCTTCCTTCCCTTGTCTCGGAAATATTCGCTAGGCTGCTGGCAAACAAAATTGGAGTTTTTGGGCTTTTGAGAGAGCGAAAAACAAGGGGAAGAAGCCGACTCTTCACGGCAAAGAGGCCTAAACGTTTGGACGAAGCCGAATGGTATTTTTTGGGCCAAGGAATGTTCAGGGGTTCATTGGGGGGAACCCACGGGGTCTGGGCGGACGTGACCACTCAGTCTCTTTTTCAAGATTGTTCATCTTGTCATGTTCTTTTTGTTGTCATACGGTTGATTTGACGCATTAGGTTTGAATGTCTTTTTATTGTCACGACTATGTCAGCAACTTAATTGTTTTTATTTAAAAAAAAGGACAGGTTGGATGACAATTCCTGCTTCTCTGGTTTTCAGCAAAACCAGCATGTATTTATTTATGGTGTGGTGATGCACATATGACTTTTTGTTTGTTGATCATGACACTTAAGCTAAGTTAGTTTTGTTGTATTGTATTTAATTTGAGAGGGAGGTGTGGATGATATTTGGTACAGTATTTCAACCATCCCTCGCGTATTCTACTCATAAGAATGCTCTAAATACTATTGGACAGCTTGAGTCATCTCATTTACGAGCTTCAGCTGAGCTCAATTAAGTTTTGACACATACAAACAGCTGTTGAATGTTATTGTCGAATCACATTATCTACTGTCCAACACAGCAACGTTCTACATTTTCAGTGTCTCAATTTCTTCATACATACCACTACTTTTATTTCCAGTAGCCTATGCTGAGCTTAAAGGAAACGTTTGACATTTTGGGAACTATGCTTGTTCGCGAGATTTAGCTGAGAAGATTGATACCATTCTCATATCTCTATGCTAAATATGAAGCCACTACCCACAGCTGGTTAGCTTAGCTGAGCATAAAGACTTGAAACAAGAGGAAACAGCTACCTGCCTCTGTTGAGCTAAATATATCAGTTTACTGGCACCTAAGGCCTACTAATTAGCATGTTATGTCTAGTTTGCTTAAAGATAATAGTCAGGCTAGCAGTTTCCCCTTGTTTTCAGTCTTGATGCTAAGCTAAGCTAATCTAACCATCTCCCGGCTGTAGAGTAATATTTAGCTGACAGTTATTTCTCTGCAAGAAAGCAAATTAAACTCTGTGAGGGCTTAAAATGTGATGAAATACATAAAATTCTTGATGTCAAAAACCTGGACTATTTCGTGGTCTGGACCGGTTGCCTAGCAACAAGCAGAGAGTCCAGCAAGCTAGTGGTGCCAACCAGGATAAAAAATCCTTCCCATTTGTCTTTTTTACACTTGAGTTTTTGAACAAATTGAACAAACAAGACGAAACATCTTAATTGTTAATTTATGAGCTTTTGATGTGTTTTTTGTTACCTTTGGACAGAGCCAGGCTAGCTGATTCCCCCTGTTTTCCAGATTTTATGCTAAGCTAAGTTAGCCGCCTGTTAGCGGTAGCTTCAGAATTAGAGATGAGTGTGGTATCAATCTTCTCATCTAACTCTCGGCAAGAAAGTCAATAAGCATATTTCTCAAAATGTTGAACTTTTCCTTGAACTTTAAGCGCTTTGATGACATTATGTGATTATGTAAATGGACCAAATGCTGTATCACTATACTGAACCATGCATAGTCAATGATTATTCTGCAATAATTCTTACATTTTGATGTGAACTCAAGTAGTAGTGCTAGCATTGAAATTATGAATTTGTGTTTCTTTTTCTTTTGAGTTGTCATAGCTTGTACTTCAATGGGAACGTTTGTCAAATGAACAAACTGAAATTATGTTTTTTGGCAAACTTGCTTTTTAGAACAGTTAGCTAATACCTAAGAGGGCATTCTTTCCCAACAGTACTGTACCAGTAAAGAACATCC
This sequence comes from Oplegnathus fasciatus, assembly GCA_003416845.1. NCBI lineage: Eukaryota > Metazoa > Chordata > Actinopteri > Centrarchiformes > Oplegnathidae > Oplegnathus > Oplegnathus fasciatus. Next base: position 510,672 of record NTHP01000331.1, read on the forward strand.
TCAAGGGTATTATGGCTTTTATACAGCTGTTAGCAGTGCATGTGTACCATTGAAATGTCTGCTTCAAATTAGTACACATATGTAAGAATTAAAAACATAGAAAACATGGATTGCTAATGCATATTAGCACAGTTTGACAAAGATAGTTGTGTAATATGAATTTGATCGGTAAGCAGGAATATTGATTTGTAAGTGATGGCAGTGTGATTTTAATAACATCAATATTCATGTGTTACTCAGTGTTTGAAAACTGTATTTACATTTGTGTATATGGCTGAGTATACTACGACTCTGAAACAAACTGCAACTAATGCAATAATAGGGTGCAATGTGCAATTATTTATTCAGTTATTTCCTTATTAGCATAGATACAGGAGAGCTGTGTAGCTTGTTGAAAAAGGCTTTTTTTTTCATTTTTCCATGTGGCAGCAACAGCAGGAAAAAAAGAATGACTAGACATGTTTTTTTTTGTTTTTCAGCTTTTGTTTGTGTGTATTGCAGTTTGGGGAAAAAAGTGATAGAACTTCGTAACTATTTTCGATTGATTTATTTGCTATGTGCAGATCTATATTAGTTGTGAGTAATTACATAGGTTTTAATTTCAAAGTGTTGGTAAGTATAAAAACAAATAAAGTTTCATTTTTTCTTTCTGTGACTTGTTTTTCTCTGGTTTCTCTTTGCTGCGTCTTAAAGAAAATAATGAGTTCAGATCATTTCGACACTATCTCCGTGCACACATTAAGGCCCGATGAACCATGAGCTGACAAGGGTCTATGTCGAGCCAAAATCCCCCTGGGGAGATTTTGATAGTTATTGAATGCAGCTAATTATTGTATGGCAAAGTGATTATGGTAATTAGATGATGAGGTTTAAATGGGAATCTCATCTATCCTTCTTTAAAAAGATAGCTCTGCGATTTCACTGGAACAAACATTAAAATCAGATAAAAAAGCCAATTAATTATTGACAGTGATACAATTAAGTGCTGCAGCATGCTTATTGTTTAGAGCGGTGGTGGTCAAAGAGGGGTTTGGGGACCTTTTGAGGTCTTACAGGAGTGTCATGGAGGTCCGCAGCACAATTAGGAATAACTATCATTTCTTATAATTATAACCATTAACTCTAATTTAATTTTAATTTGTCCTAATTAGAGAATGACTAAGGATGACTATTCTAATCATAGGTTGCTCTCTCACCACTTGTATTTCACCAGCAGTACAGACAGTTGGATAATTTAATAATAAATCAATGACAAAAGAAATCCTCTCATATGAGGGTCCCCTGGGAGAAAATCGTATCATATGTTTGCCATTAAAATGTTCCTGCATTAAAGTTTTGATAATAAATTAACAATAAGGTGTGTTAAACTTAATTTATGCTTGATTGCTTGACTCTGAACTCGGACTCTACAAACAATACCATGTCAAAACATCCTGTATTTATAGTTTCGTGACAGTAAATTGACCTAAAACACAATTAACCTTTGGGTTGGATTTCAACAAATATAAATTGTACAATTGTATATCTATGTGGATGAGTCATTTAAGCGATGGCTGTCTGATATTGTTGTGTATTTAAGTTTAAAGTACACAACAATATTTTCTTTCTATAAGGAAATAATGAGCGTTAAACCACAGCAATTAACTGTCAAATCACACTGCATGACAGTCAGGAGGTTGCCAATGAATTTACAAAATTCAACATGGTGGTGTCTATTAAGAGATTACTCCACTGATTTAGTATTGCACTTCTATAACATTACCATGGTTTTCCATCTAAATGCAGCACAAATTCTAACCAAGGTTTCAGAAAAATCAGCAAAAGTAAAAGCAAATTAATGTGCTACATACAAAAAAATGTATGGAGGGCGTCACTCTGAAATTAGACAGCAACAGACAAATAGAAGGTAAAATCCAAAGGTTTCTCCCCTCTGCAGACTCACTTCAACATCTTGATATGAGCCGGCCCAGCCTTTGAACCTGCAAATGACGAACATCCAGACCTCAGACAGAGATTCAGGGCCTTTTTTCCCTTCCCGAGCATGTCATACATCATCTTTTGCGCTATTAAATTATGGATTAGGCAGAAGAACAACAGATAAATCCAAGAGGCTGCATTCAGTTTCTTTAGCTCTACTAATACGACTTGAATGTAGCAGTTGTGAGCATTGAACAGGTGAAAAGTTCACCTCAACCTCAGGAGATGTTTGGGAGGATAAGTTGTTCTGTGTCTGGATTTGTTGTAAGGCTGAGAAGATCCTCATGGACAGAAAGTTGGTCTGATTATATGGTGTGTGGCAGAGCAGTGAAACCATGTGTAAAGGCCAGAATACCACTGAGTTTATCTGAGGAGAACACTGACGGCTTAAAACAGAACAGGTGAGCTGGGGATGCCCACAGTTTTAGCGAAACGGATAATGCTTCCTGGGCTCAGAGCTGGATTCAAGGGTAGATTAAGAATTTTTTGGTGGGAGCCAAGAAGCTGTCAGAGATTTTGATATGTGGGCAGGCCATAATTGTTGGCAGACGTCCATCGCAGAGCTTCGCAGTGTGTATCAGAGTTTAACGGGATGCCCCCTGCAGCTGACCGTGAGCCTGACTGAGGAATCAAGTCCTGCCAACAACAGTCATAATAAATTTAATCTGCTTTGCAAAAAATGGATATTAGTTCATATTAAAAACAAAATACATGTCAGCACTAAAGCATGGAATTTAACAGTGAAACAAAAGGTGGTGAAGCTGCTTTCAAAGCATAGAAGTTGTATCACTACTGTTATTATATCAGCCACCAGTCAGTTTGGTGTGGCAAATGGCTCTTGATAGCAAATTCAGAACACTTTGGTGCACAAATGGGAACAAATCACCCCAACACGGTTAATAAGTACAATGGATGTATTAAAAGAGATGGATACGGCGCAACCAACCAGCCCTAGTGGCCAACTGCAGTACTACAACAACAAAAAAGCTTTTTCCCCATAAAGGAGACGTCTGTAAAGCTTTTGACAGTACAACTCAAACTCAAAGGTCAAGTAATACTCAGCATATTATGATTTCTTCTAACTATGAAGGTTTTATGCAGGCTTTGTGCAGGACAAAGGAAGAAACCACAAGGTTACATACATTTAACACTGACCCAGAATCTGAAAGTGAACTGAATTAAACTGCAGAATCATTAATGAGGTTTCTGCAAAGTCTAATCTTTAACTTTAAGTTGCAATTACTGGTGCATGCAACAGATTTTTATTGCTAAATGATTGGATGTTTCTTGCCAAAATGTTCCTTGGTCAACCTTATCGCCAGGCACGGACACTGGATTTTATATGTTCAATGCTAACATTAAAAAACGATCTCACTTGCTACGGTAACCGCGCAGGTGAGGGTGTGCGACGACCCAAAATAATGTTCCTTGAGATTTTTCCCAGGAATGTCGCCACCGACACCCAGTTTATAATACTTCAAATGCAAGGGCTTTCATCAGTGGGCCATAGGCTCAGTCACCATTGTGTTACCTCATTCAGAGATAGATAGTGACTTAGCAGACATTTATTTAAATCTTCTAGATTCTCTTCTTCTAGATTATTACTTTAAGTTTTATATTATATATATATTTATATACACAGTCTTGTACCTCTGATTTTGTACCATTTTCTAACACAGTTGCTCATCTTTTGTCCTGATGATTCACCCATGAGAGCTTTATGCCCATTCAAGCCTTGGGAGTGCTCCTGCTGCCAGCCACCTAATATTCTGTATGCAGAAAATGAGCTGGACTGCCCAAAATAACTCCCCCTCCACATCACCACTCTTATTGGAGCCAGTTATTCATACACCAGAATGAGGTGACATCCAGCTCCTCAATGACCTGAGAGGCTTACAGTAAATCTGACAAGACATCTGACCCGACACTCAACATTAGCCAATGATCAGATAATCAGCTGCACTTAGAAAAGACGCAATTACTTTCATCTGTCTTTGCTGTCCAACCACACACTGGGGCAAGGGAGTGGAAAATCTTGGGCATGTCACAATTTGTCACAAAGCCAGATGTTCAATTAAAAAAACCATGTTTGTTTCTATTCTAAAAAAGTAACCCAGAACGCTCTGAACCTATAATTAAAGAGGACATCAGCAAACCATGTGGCTAAAACACTGTGCACCAGACTGTGCTCCCCTCAGTCAATTTACCCTCAATAACGGTTCAATAAGGGTTTGTCCGACTGGGCTCGTCCAAAATGTAAAGGCATTCTCTGCCCCGGTGTTGGCTTGGCATCAAAGTTGGAGTGGGTCCATGCTATCACTCAGCATTGCTGTAAGCTGCTTACAGACAACCTTCTCTATAATGCAAAGGACTGATGTCATGGCGATGAGGGGGACAGCGTGCAAATCTAAAAGTTGCTGCAAATGTCTTGAAGCAGGGAGTGTGAGGAGTCCCGGGATTCTTCCCTTTCCACTCTGAGTTTGGACATGAGGGCCACGGTGCTAAAACATGCTGTGTCCTAACTCGTGAGCGAAGGCAATTGCAAGCAGAGTGAGCAAAATCCAATGTCAGTCTCTGCAGCGGGAAAGCATTATCAAATGTACTGAGCGTGGCGTTGGAGAGGTCAATATACACTGTAGGGCAGCACAGTGCTGCTTTCAGAGAGTGACTTCACAATGTCATCTGTAACAAACCAGGCATGAAGTGCAGATGGGGCAGAGTGATGTCCAAACTGCAGTTTATTCTGAGGAAATAATGTGGATTAATCGTCTGTTTACATGATAAATATGTCTCATGAACTGTGTTATGACAGAATCTATGCCTGACAAATGCTCCCTAAATTGGCTCAGCTCCATATCATCGTGATCCTGGGGAGGATCTGAGGAGCTTACCAGGCAGGAATTTTGCCAGGAGTCCGACAAGATGAGTGAGAGTGTTTAACAAATGGCTTGGCAAGTTTCAAGTAGTTTAAACACTGGTGAATGTGAAGTAAATCTATCACCCTGATTACCCAGGAGCAGGGGAAACACTGGTGTTGGGTTGTTTTGACATTTACGAGTGCGCTTTGTGATTTTGGAGGCTGTCACAATGAAGCGCGCATGCTAAAACACTTCACTAGTCAATATAATCAATGATTCTGCCTTTCAGCAAAATTGACAGGGCTGAACTCTGCACATTTAATCATACAGATGCTTTGCAAAGCGTCACGGCGATGCAGCTGGGAGTACCTTCAAAAGTCTTTTGTCACTGTCTCTGTGAAGGGCTCGGTATTGAAGTCCTCCATCAGGGCCGGACTATTGTAATCAATGTTTATGAAGAATGACAGAGCGTGACACGCAGGGCAAACAATCAGTCACAGACAAGAGCATGAGGACAATAAGGCGGCGGTAGGTTACCAAAATGGGGTTCAGGGACCTCTAGGGGTCCTTAGATGGGCTGTTAAGGAATGCCTTTGGTGCCTTTATTTAATTTTAATGTAGGACAAATGATCAAACTGACTCTAAGCGCCTGTTTTCTACCTCAATTATATCATATTACTGACTGTAGTAATGTGATTGTGCCCTAATATACAGTATCTATATGGAGGTTTGTAGATTTTGTACCAAAATGCCTGCATGAATATAGTAAGACAACTTCCAACTTACAGTATTTTATATATATGTAACATACTGCCCATTAAATTTACTTTCTTCCCCATTAATGCCACACTAAGTGCTCCTTGGTGTGGTGTTTTTGCACTACACCTTATAGTTAACTTTCTTTTAGTGTGCTTCAAACAAATACAGACAGAGATAAAAAATATAAATGAAATTAAATGTGCAAAGAGAGAGGAGACCTCCAAACATAAAGAAGAGGTTTAGATGTCATTCAAAGGTGCAAGTGAGCATGAAATTTAAATGTGATACATCAGTGGGTACAGGGGAAAGAACAGATATTGCAGATGATAGAGAGCACTATACAATAATTCATTTTCAATCCAATCAAATATTTTTTTTAAGAAATCAGTCAATCATTTAGTCAAGTAAACACCAGAGATGATGTTGAGTGTCCATTATAAGTTACTAAAAGTTTTCTCACAACTTTTCTTGCTTACTATTTTTTTATTTTTATAATTTGGTAATTTGGTAACGCTTTCTATGAAGACCACTATGAGGGCATTCATAGTGAATTATAATGCATTCATAATGCTTTATGACTACGCTGCGTCCTCAGCAATAACGTACACCCGCCAAGTGTGAAGTCGATCGGATGAATGGTTGTCGAGATAATCGAAGGACAGACAGACAGACAGACAGACAGACAGAGACTCCTTCACACTTGGCAGGTGTATTGCTGAGGACCCAAGGAAGTGCAGTGTCGGGTGTGAAGTTGTTTGGATGAGCGGTTCTCGAGAAAGCTGCAAGCAGCAATACTGGAGGCCAAGCAATCAGCCGGCTCCAAACGGGCACTGCACTCGTCACTTATGATGCAGCATAGGTTCTTT
>NTHP01000331.1:548980-587307 GCA_003416845.1 Oplegnathus fasciatus
GTAGTGAAAAGTGCAGTATTTCCCTCTGAAATGTAGTGGAGTAGAAGTATAAAGTAGCAGAAAATGGAAATACTCAAATAAAGTACAAGTACCTCAGAATTGTACTTAAGTGCAGTACTTGAGTAAATGTACTAGTTACTTTCCACCACTGGGTATAAATTCACTGCAGTCGTCACGTCCTCCTACCTGTGATCAAGGACTCATCTGCCATGGAGCTTCCCTCAATCACTTTCCCATCAACGGGGAACTTTCCTCCTGGGACGACCTTCACGATGTCGCCCCGCTGGACCAGCTCCACCACCACCTGCTCCTCACTGAAGCATACAAATGCATGTATAGTTACATGTTATGTTTGAATTTAATGGTACAATCTTGTACCTGGTGTGTCTCACCTGATGATGGAGTGATCAGGTCCCAAAGTGACCACAGTGGCATCAGTGGCTTGAAGTGACATCAATTTGGCCAAAGCCTCTGAGGTTTTACTCTAAAAATGTAGAAACAACAAACATATTTAAAACACGGCCTCGGCTCAGTGAGGAGGCAGTCTGATTGGCTGCTAATTATTTTAAAGGTGCAATGTGTAGTGTTTTGGCATCAATAAATTAAGAATATTATATTTTAGTGTAATTTATTTATTGATTTTTTTACTTTTGCAACGTGCTCCAGCCATCGACCCAGAGCGATGAACACAAAGAGCATCGGTGGAGTGTCGAAAAAGGTGACGGGGCTCTGGCTGGCTCGCTCCGCCATGGCTACGGCGAGGACCACGCAGGAGTAGATATAGGCAATAGAGGTGGCTAACACAATCAGCACATCCATGTTGGCTGTGCGGTGTTTTAACGAGCGATATGCCTGGACGTAGAAGTATCGGCCTCCAAAGATCTGGAGGGAAGAAGAACAGAAAAAATCTGCTGTCAATCAAATAGTGTAGGCTGAACTGTGGCTTCTTTTTTTCTTTGTTCTTGTTTTTGTTTGTGCAGCAAAGACATACTGTTTGTCTTCTTTTTCTTTCAAACAAACTGGAAACTTTGAACATAATTTCCTTTATGGCAGACAACTTAAAGGACTCCTTTAAAGGAACAGTTTTGGGAAATACGAAAGCGAATTAGCCTATTACCAAAAATGTTGTTTGCTCAAAATCCAGGAGCCCATTTTTTTAACATTGGTTTAAAAGCACAATCTCAATACAAAATCTCTGCCTTTCTTTCTCTGTCTTTGAAAAAGGAATGGATTTTCATTCACAAGCCCTTGCTAGGTTATTAAAACAAGTTTGGTGAGGCAGTCGGATGTCAAGAGCTATCCAGTGTCTAAGACATGCATTAAACTGTCAATTTACAAGCCTCCTCTGAGGTAAAGAAAACTCTAAAACTCTCCACCATTAATCCTACACTTGTATCCTCATGTACAGTTGATGACAATTCAGCACAAAGCTCTTAAAAAGAAACCAGCGAGGTCCCAGTGCCAGATATGTTGTGTTCCCTTGCCTGCACAGGTGTACAGAGCAGGAAGAAGACCAGGTTGAGGATGGAGAGGCCGGGCAGCAGATTCTGCTCCTCGGGCATGGAGCCCCCATGTTCCTGGTGCTGACTGTCCATCACCATCATGTAGATCATGAGGCCCATGACAGGTAGGCCGAAAACGAGGCTGAGCAGAAAGGAGTTCTTCCACCTGGAAAGGTCCCAGAAATGTGTCAAATTATGGAAAGAAGACACCACAGAAATACACCACGTGACATCATATGTCACCTGTGTGCTGATTTCTAGTGATTTCCATGTGTATTTTTGTCATTTTAAAAGGCAATTTGGCCATGCACTGTCAATTGCACTCTTTCCCTTTCGAAAAACAGTAACATAAACAAGAGAGAAGCTTCTAGCAACAACAGTTTATGTAGCCCCATCGGCTGAACATTTTTGGTATTGACATACAGATGCAGAAATATAATATTTAGCATGTTAGATGAGCATTTTTGTAGCCCCAGTGGCCTAATGGATAAGGCACTGGCCTCCTAAGCCAGGGATTGTGGGTTCGAGTCCCATCTGGGGTGCTTACTATTATGGTTAGCACAGTGGAACCATGGGGGACCTGTAACCCAGAAGCTTTTGGGTCTTAACCATCTTCTACTCGCCATTTTGTTAGTTTAATCCTCATGCAACCGCTATTCCCTCTCTACGTCCTACCCAAAATTCGGTGCCAACCAGAAATATGTTAAATTACATGAATACCTAAAACAACATGCCAACAACACATTTTCGGTGTGTACATACAGATTGCAGACACCTAACGATCAGCATGTTAAACAGGAGCTTTTGCTGCCCCAGTGGCCTAATGGATAAGGCACTGGCCTCTTAAGCCAGGGATTGTGGATTCAAGCCCCCTCTGAGGTGTTTTGCAGTGAAGTAGCACAGTGGATAGGTGCTAGGCTCATAATCTACACATTAATGGGTCTAGAACAACCTCTGCTGCAATGCTTTTGTTCGTTTAATCCTCATGCACTCAGGTCAGAAGGCTCTAGCAAAATAATACATGGCCAGCTCTGACAGCTAGGGGAGGAGGCCACCATACTACCTAAAACAACACGCCGACAGTACATTTTTGGTGTGGACATACAGATCGCTGAAACATAATGTTCAGCATGTTAGATGAGCTTTTTGTGCCCCAGTGGCCTAATGGATAAGGCACTGGCCTCCTAAGCCAGGGATTGTGGGTTCGAGTCCCATCTGGGGTGATTTGTATTATGTTCGGCACAGTGGAAGCCTGGGGGCCCATAACCCAGACAATAGTGGGTCTACACCATCCTCTGACTTTCGTTTAATCCTCATGCAATCACTGTTGATGGACGGGGAACAACAACAATCCCTTTCTACATCCTAACCAAAATTCTTCGCCAACCAGAAATATGTTACACATGTGTATGTATCTAATAGTGGTTTAAGTAACATCCAAGGTCCACGGTGTAAGAATGACACAGCCTTTTAAGAGTGCAATTATTCTGATGATGAGGACAATTTTAAACCAGATACTTGCTGTCGAATTTCTTCCGTGTGATCGAGGTTGTTTTTGAAGCCCGCCTTCACCAGACTGGCCTCGAAACCGAGGCTCTAGAACGAGAAAAGAAACCAGGATGTACTGTAATGTACAAAGACTTACAGGAGAGGGGGTCTAAAATAGAAAGTGGTCATTACCTGAATGATCTTGATAATATCTCGAGCTCCAAGCACTTCTGGGTCAAACTGGATCTGAGCTTTTTTGGTTGCCAGAGCAACTGAGGCCCCGAGGATCCCTTTGGTTGTGGTGAGCTTGGACTCAATGTTGTGGACACATGATGCACATGTCATACCTGTTATCTGAGTGAAAATTGGTGGAAATACATGACTTTTGGGGGGTATTTTGGGAAGAGTATTATCTCTAACACCAGTATGTGAATGTATTATATTTCTCTCAATTAAATATGCTCAAAACACTTACAGTGAGGTCCAGTTTCCCATGTGTTACTGCATTGTCCTCTATCAGTTTGGCACCAAAGCCTAAGTCTTTTATGAGCTGCGTTACAGCAGCAGCGTTCATGACTTCTGAATCATATTTCACCTCTGCCTTTCCAGCCATTAGTGACACCAACACCGCGATGATTCCTAGAAGTCAAAGTAAAATACTGCCACTACATATCCAAACCAAAACAAATATTGTATAACAACATTTGAGCTTGCTCACCCTTGTGTTTGAGCAGGTTCCTCTCAATGTTGGCCACACAGGAGGCACAGGTCATTCCCACTACGCAAATGAAGCATTTTTGCACTTTAATCTCACTGCCAGAGGTCGGCTGTGATCCGGTGCCATTGCTGACTCCCGCCTTATTGGGTGGTTGCAAGTCAGAAAGGTCAGGAGGTCCAGAGATAACAGGCCTGGACTTTTCATGACTCTGGATTGCAGATTCTGTAGAGAAGGAGGAACAAAGTCAGTGGCAGCATGGGCAAGAGCCAAAGATGCTTAAAGGTATAAAGAGAGATGGACAGTTTTGTGGGTCGGTATCCTTAAATGTAGTGATAAACTGTAGAACATATACTGCAGCTGCGACCCCATTTATATTAATGAGAGTAGACTGACTAAATGTTATGCAATAAGATTCAACAGTACCACAAACTACAGCCTCTAAAATGACTATGAAGTCCTATCAACTCCTCTGTTAACATTACAACCTTCATGAATGCAGGATTTATTACAGGACTGTTGTATTAGATTGTATTACCTTTAGCTAGGCAATAAACTGGCAACTGAGAGTACATCCTACAGTGTAAATAACAAAGTGTCACATCTTTAAAAAACACACTTCACCAACTAGATAAAGAGTCACAGTGCAGGTTAGTTTTTGTATCCATCACTTCAGCAACATCAAACTAACTATTGGTAGCCTTTTTGTTGCTAAATTGTTTTTGTTTTATCCCTTAAACTGACTGATATACTGTTGTAATGATCGATATCTTTCTTTTTGTTTGGGATTTTACTAATTTCACACTGAAAAGTGCTACATGAAAGCACATTAACATTTTCCAGTTAACCTCCATGCTCACACACATATCAACGGTAGTTGTTGAGGAAGGAACAGCATTAGTTTTCCAGACTCGTCCTGCTGTAATGTGAACCTGTGAAATGTGAGCTTCCGTTTACATCAGTAAAGCAACAGACATCAACCAAGATATAATATATAACTTGAAAGGTATGAATTAAATATGAGTGTAAGAGCAGAAAAGGGGCAGAAAAAGCTGCACTTCTCTCTGCTTTAAAGCTAAAATCTTAAACCCGCCTACCTAAATAAAGCTCGACCTTGACAGCTGAAATTGAAAATCGTACAAGATAATCTGCCGGAGTTAATTCCACATCTTGGCAAGCTGTTTTCGTCATTAAATCCAACAAGAAAGCCTGGGCCTGCGCTAAGGGCCCTCCATGTCGCACTGGAGAGCATACTTGTCTGGTTTCCACGGTAACCGGCAGAAACTGAGTTGAGGTGAATATGAGGTGTCCTGGAGGCTTAGTGGACCAAAGCGCTGTGCAGGTTACACTGGAAAGAATCGATTGAAAGTCTTTTTGCTCATAATGTACAGGTGCTTGTCGTTTTCTCAACAAATCTCTGGACTGTAATGAACACCTTCTTTGGTAGCACCCATGAGGCTATAAATAATATAGTTCCTCTGAATGCAACTTAACATATCATGCACAGGAATTCATGGGTAGGATGGAATACATTGCTGGAATAACAACAACATAAGCCGTTCCAGGTCATCTGACAATGGGTGCTTTTCTACCTCGAGCTGGGCGAGCTGAAAAACCAGTTTGATGCTACTTGTGTTCCAAAAGTAATTCCTCTTCTGGGAAAGATAAATGAGCTGAAGAGCCGAGCTACTTCCAGGGATTATAGATTTTATTTTAACATGATAAAAAAGGTCACAAATTCACTAACTATTTGTGTTTACTTGTATTTTCTTTACTCTTTATGTCTTCTTTATTGCATGTTGCAATTTTCTTCTCTTACTAACAAATGTGTCTGCACTCATGTGTCAAGTAAACTCTCTGCAAAAAGGCTTTTATTACAGTTGCTAATCCCAACATATTCAACAGGTGGACTTCAACCTGAACTGGACAGCTTGCAAGTGTCACACCTCTATCACATCACCTCACCTGTCTCAGGTGAATGGTGACAAAACTAGCCAATGGAGACAAGAAAGGTTGACAGAGGAAAGTGTGTTTTTAATAATGAATGGAGAAAGAACTTGTTCAGCATAAGACCAGTTTGTTTAGTCTGCAATGTAACAGTGGATAAAGAGTGATCCATTACGACATCAGACATGCCCTTCTTGAACAAAATGGTCCCCAGAACACAGAGGTGAGAGCCACAAACCTCAACCAGCTGAAATTGTCAGATAAAGCTACCAGCAGAATGAAGCTGTTTAGCATAAGGGCGGAAAGCAAGAGGAAACAGCGAGTAACAAACTCTGCCAACCAGCACCTCTAAAGCTCACTAATTAACACGTTATATCTCATTTGTTTAATGCATACCCAAGTGTTGTGGAGTGTTAGGTGCCAGTTTACTTATTTTACACTCGCTACACGAATAAGAACATTTCACAAAATGTCCAACTATTCCTTTAAAGACGTGGTTACACAACAAAAGTGCCCCTTATTTGTGATTAATACAATAATGGTTTTTGTGTAGATTGATAACTATTTTGATAATTGATTATTTCTTTGAGTAATTTCTAAAGCAAAAATGGGCCATTTCCAGCCTCCGAAATATGAAAATGTGCTGTTTCTTATGCCTTCTGTGATAGTGAGTGGAAACTCTGTGGGGTTTGGACATTTGAAGACATCAGCTTGGACTATGGGAAATTGCGATGCACATTTTTCACTATTTTGTGACACTTTTTTCCAACGATTAATCCATCAATCTAGAAAATAGTCTGCAGATTAATTGATAATGAAAATAATCATTATCTGAAGCCCTTTTCTGAGTATTCCTGCTCTTTGACAGTTGCCATATTGTGTTTGACTTCCAACCAATAAAACGTGATTACAAGTAAACATTTCTCGTCTGTGCCTACCTTCAAGTGATGCATCAAAGCCCATGTCCTCGATAGCTGCCCTGAGCTGCTCCGGCTCCGTCAGCCTGGGGTCAAAGGTTATTGTTCCCTTTCCCTCCTTTAGTGACACCACTATGGACTGCACTCCTGTCGTCTGAGAGATCCTCCCTTCTATGGACTGCACGCAAGAGTTGCAAGTCATCCCTACAATCCAAATGGTTACAGTCTGGCTTGATGAATTCAATATATCCCTCTGCCAGTAGCTTTGATCTTGTCCAGGTGGACCATCGGCTAACAAACTGGCACCAAAACCCATATCCTCGATCTTGTCTCTCAGCTCCTGTTGTGTAACTAGAAGAGGTCGATACACAATCAGCGCTGCGTTGTCTTGAAGGGACACCTGAATATGTGAAACCCCAGGTAGAGGGCCAATCTGTCCCTCAATGGACTGCACACAGGACTGGCAGTGCATGCCATCCACCCTGATCTGCACCACTGACTCCACATTGAATCCCACGTTCTGGAGCTCCAGAGCGATCTCTTTGGTTGTGATAACTGAGGTATCATAGTCCACTTTGGCCGAGCTGCTGGGTAAAGACAAGCTGACAGCGAGTACTCCATTCAGGCTGGAGATTGTGGTTTCGATGGCTTGGGCCTGGTGCTCAGGGGTGAGTCCCAGGAGTTTAAAAGTTGCCCTGGAGGCAGTTTTTGGTGGGGGGTAGAGCTCACTCTGACTCCCATACTCGTAGGCCAAGTTGTCAAGGCCTTGTTTCCCAATGTCAGGGCCGTTCTTCTGGAAAGATAAAAGAAATCAAATCAGCATTTTTCACCTCTGTAAAATGTATGAAAATTATCAGGGTGGGGAGGGGGGCTGAATCCTTGTATTTAATGGTTTTTAAAAAGCAAGACTCTGTCCCCTCCCCAGTGTTAATTTTTTCTTTGGATCCTCCCTTTGACTTAGGAAAAACTGTGAGATTATTCTGAAGGATTGACACCTACACCCAACATTTACCAGCAATGTTTTAGATCAAAACTTTTCCTGCTATCAAGTCACATTGTTGTAGCTGCACAAGAAATATCTTATGGTATCATGTTGTTGATCTTGGCACAGGAGCAAAGACAACACAGACCTCACTTTTAATTTCCTGTTCCATCAATGTAAGTATACCTACCTGGTTTATCTTTTGCTCTTTTCATTTCCTGAATGCAAGAAATACAAGTGGAACTGACGGATGGGTTCCCCAAGCCAGCCACCATTCAACAACTCAACAAGTACCTCCTTGACCCCATTCGGCCTATTATGTTTCTTCATCTCTTGTTTAAAACCATCATCCTCAAATCTCTGCTCAGTAAATAGGATTTATGACCTCTGCATATGTAAAATCCTGCAACTGCAGCTGATTGCTACATTTTCAAACTGCTACATTTTGAATTGTGAGACCAATTTAAAACACCCCTATGAGTCTCTGTTCTTAAGATGTTATGATAGTTCAGCTTCGTGGGTAAAGCAAAGCATTTTAATCCCCCTGTGAATCAGCATAGCATTTCATTCATGCCGACTGGACTGGTCCCTTATTAAAACACAGAGCTGGTTCATCATCGCAGTTCTCACGCACTATCTAAGCCAGGCTGCTACATACTGTAAGAGATCACCATAGTTTAACTGAAAAAGGAGGTTTTTGGATCAGTATATTGGTAAATTCCATTTAAATGGTTAAAATACCACTAGACACTTTCACCACGAGCATTGCTGGGTTGGGGCCTTAAAACCACATGACTTGCCCTTCACGTAAGCCTCCCAGCGTGACTCTGCTTAAAGTCACTGGCACCTCACTGTAATTAATGAAGAGGTCCACCCCTTATGAAGAACCGTACTCCAAACTATGAAATATCAATTTTGCTTTCATTTTTTCTAAAATGTAGAAATGGCCTTTTAGAAGTAAATTCTTGATATGCTAGTTATAAAGTGCTTAAGATGGATTCTTTATCCAATCTTATTTGTCCAAATCACACTGTTCTTGTGTATAGACATAGTCTAATTTCTTCCATTTTTGTTAGCGGTCAAATCGAGATGATAGATAGAAGAGTACTTACTTTCCTGAAGGTATATGTGTAGCTTTGAAGTTGTACAAAAGCTGCATAATTAACACAATTTCAACGTCAAGTTCAAGATGCCTAATTCACAGATGATCTACAAAGAGGTTCTTGGTGATTCAGCTCATGTCTGAGTGGATTTACTGTATCAGCTTGCACACAGGCAGGTGTCTTTGTAAGTTTTATTTATGTGGGAACATATCCTTTTGTCCTTGGGTGAGGCATTTATAGTAAAAAACCCCTATGCATTTTGAAAACAGACAATGCTTTTGAGCCATTTTCTCCTGTGTTATGGATACAGCACTGTGTTATTCCAGTAGAAATCACCCCAGATGGGACTCGAACCCACAATCCCTGGCTTAGGAGGCCAGTGCCTTATCCATTAGGCCACTGGGGCTACAAAAACACTCATCTAACATGCTGAAAATTAAGTTTCTGCAATCTGTATGTCCATAACAAATTATAAAATGCGCTGTTAGCATGTTGTTTTAGTAGTATAGTGGCCTCCTCCCCTAGCTGTCAATGCTGACCAAGTATCACTTTGCTAGAACCTACTATCCTGTGTGCTTTACTGAAGAGCTGCTCTCTTTTGAAAAATACAAACACATAGAAATCAATAAAGTTCAATACAAAAGCAATAGAAACTTGAAGTCATAAATAAAGGCAGACTTTTTAGGATGTTTTGTTTCCATCACATAATGTAGTCTAGCAACAGTGCTTGCATGAGGATTAAACTAACAACATTCCTGTAGCAGAGGGTCGTGACCCAGTAATGTCTGGGTTGGAAGACCCCCATGCTTCCACTGTGTCGACCATAATACAAATCACCCCAGATGGGACTCGAACCCACAATCCCTGGCTTAGGAGGCCAGTGCCTTATCCATTAGGCCACTGGGGCGACAAAATCACTCATCTAACATGCTGAACATTGTGTTTCTGTATGTCCACACCAAAAATTTACTGACGGCATCATATGGAAAGTGCATGGCCTGCTCTTCTTTGAAAGAGACATCCATTAGGCCACTGGAGCTATATTAGCTCCCACTGTCCATGGCGACCACTGTGTCTTTGAAGCTTCACCCCAAAGTGTACTGCCAGCATGTTGTTTCAGCTTCCTCCCCTACACCTGTCAATGCTGGCTGAATGCAACGGCCCACTTCCCTTTAATAAGTCAAACATTTTACTGAAACGAATACAGCAGGAACACACACTTACAATGTCATAAACAGGTGTCTTGTTTCCATTTCATTAATTGCCATGTTTTCTGGTTGAAACAGAAAGTGCAGTGAGAGGGACTGAAAGTTTTGGGTTTAACTTACTCAAGGGCCCACCAGTAAGCTTGTACTACTGTCTGAGGGGCTTTTGTTTTGAAAATCCAACCTTTGAAAGCTTTTCTTAAATTTCCCTGCATCATTAGGATGGAAATTACCCTAGATGGGACTTAAACCTACAACCCCTGGTTTTGGAGGTGCCTTATCCATTAGGCCTCTGGGGCTACAGCAGAAATGTAACTCCAAATGACAAATTACGTTAATATTCAATCTGAAACTACAAGATAAACCATAGAGACTATAGATCGGTCCCCATGTGCCCCTCTGCATTACCGTGAGTAAGACAAACACTGAAATGTTGACTTCTGGGTTCATGAGTACTGCTAGGCTGTTCAAAGTGCAACAAATCACACACAGACAAACATTTCCCAGAAACATCAAACTTTTGTACACCACCCGCAGCAGTGAACGCTGGTATCTTTATGACATCACTGCGTACCTACAGTATATCTTCACACTGTAAACTGTGTCCCAGTGACCCGTCTGTACTTTATGGTTTGTTTATCTTTGAGTGGAAATATGAACAGATAGAGCTGCAGGCCTGTGAATGAAGATGAATTTCTGTCTATTTAAGCACAGTGCAAAGCTTAATCTAAATGACGTGTTGCAGTGAGGCCCAATCTTGGGTTCAGGGTCAGCCAGGAGCACTTAAAGGGGTCCCAGGAGGTCCAAAAGACAATTAGACATACACAAGTCCAACTCTGCTCTATAGAGTATATATTTGGCATTTAAACTGTTTAAATATTTGCAGTAATAGCATTTGAAATAATAGCGTGAATATCACTTAATAATTTGTAATAATAATGCAGTACTGTTACTGCACTACCAGTGCTGATGGCCCCTTGCTGCTGAGTTTGTATTATTTAACTCACTGTATTTAAGTGTACATATTGTGTCTTTTACACTGTACATATTATATAACTATTTTCTGTTCATACCGTATATAACAAAAGTTACATAATGCTTTACATTTTGTACATTGTTTAGTTTAGTTTGCATATGCCACATTTACATCCCTTTATTCTATACAACCACATTGATCTATTATTCATTCTGTATATTAGTATCTTTATATATCTCTATATATGCACTTCTGCTACTGTTTGCACAGTTTAAACTGCATTCTGTTGTACTGCTAATTACTGAGCTCAATGACAATAACATTGAATCCAATCTAACTTAAAAAACAGTTAAGGGAATGGGATTAAATTGGATTATTTTGTCTCAAAACTACTGCAAAATATTGATTTTACTAGGCAGATATGTAACTAATCAAGAATAAATCACATCATTAAAATAGCCTTTTGGAAAGACATAACATGCCGCCAAAACTGTTTACATGTTTTTAAGTTAATTAATATTCCCTACATCACTCCAGCTTGTTATAATACTCAATGATTGATACTTTTATCATTAACACTACTTTATTTAAAGTTAATAACACGGATCTGCTGCCTACCTGCATCATGAGCTCCTGCCGTCACACCCAACTGTCTTAAATTTGCTTTTGGCAGCTGCATATAAATATTTTCTTGCATGTGTCACGTTATCATTGAGGATGAAAAAACTGGTGTTAACGATTGGATATCTGTTGTACCAATCAAACCCATTCACTATAATAACAACACTGGGCTCAGCATCATTGATTGGCTTTATGCTGATGAATAAGGACTTTTTTTTAACATTATACAATCTGTGGAAACATGGTAACTTCCAATATCATTGCAATAACTTGAATGCAGCATCTAGGTCTGAGGTTTCCCATTGATTTCAATAGAAAGGCTACACTCTGAGCACCCTCATTAAGTTTTTCAAAAACATATTAGTTCTTTTTACTTTTAAAATGACGTCTTGATGTCTTTAACAACCTCATATTTATTGTAGTTTTCATAAAGGTTCTTGAACACCAAAAAGTCTTAAAAAAGGCAATAAACCTGATTCTGATTTTAACAAATCTTGCCACCAGGCTGCTGGAGCGGTCTAATTAAAGTTTTAATCACTTGTCTTTATTTACTTTCATTCATTCATTAATTTTCTTGTCTTAATTAGGTGGATGACTCACAACTTGTTGGACACCTCCAAGAAAATGAAACACCACAACGACTCACACATGAACATAAACAGAAACTTACTAGACAACTTTTAAAATAAAATTTTGAATAAATGACACAAGCTTTTAATGTAACCGTGGCAACAATCTGAGTGTGTTTGATTAAACTTCACACTCTTATTGTGTGATCCTAAAACCTTCTAGATGCAATGACTTGCATGATTACATTACATTCATTTGGCTTTTGTCCCAAACGCATACAATAAGTGCATTCAACCTGCGTAGCAACCTGAGCTGGATGTTACAGATGATACATGAGCATATTCAAAGACTTCATTCACTTCCTGACAATAAAACGTTTGTCCAATGTAGAATCCGTGCAAATAAATCAAATTATTTGACACATATACACGTATTCAGAGATAATGATTTGATAAAGTAGCAACTTCTTGAAGAAGTATCTACCTGGAACCCCAGCAGCTGCACATATGTATGAAGCCAGTTCAACCAACAGTGAGTTTCACTTTGAATTTGAACCATTTAAAAAGACCTGAAGAAGTAAAACTATCCAGTATTACACAATAACAAAAAGTCTGAAAAAATAAACAGTTTGGTGTAGCAGAAATACTGTGTAATACTCATGATCTGTAGTTACGTAACATGTATCTATTTTATGTTACTTTATACCGCTACTGATATTCACTGTATATGATACAAAAAAAACACCTTGTTAAAGATTAAACCAGTGGATTCCAACCTTTTTGGCTTGTGATCTCTTATAAAAATCAGTGTGTAGTTGTGTCTCATTGTCACGTTTCAGATGTCTATGAGTTGTCAGCAGTTCCATCAAAGAGATACTTCAAACTTCATTTAGTAACAGTTTTTAGGCCCAAAGAGGTCTAATGATTCAATATTTCACAAAAAAAGCAAATGTTGGAGAAAAGTCCAAAAGAAACAAAACAGATTTGTGTATCTTAACTTAGTTTTTTCTTCTTTCCTCTCCCATTAATCATCTCACGACCCCTCAGATTTATCTGGTGACCCTTTGGAGGGGCCCGACCCCTAGGTTGGGAACCACTGGACTAAACTAGCTAACTGTATATAAAGTAGTTCAAACCAGCTCCACCTGGAGCAGCTCCAACAGTAACATGTTGCTCTAACATTCATGCATCAGTATTAATAAATTACTTTTGATACTTAAAGTACATTTTGCTGATAATACTTCTGTTTTACTTCAGTAGGACTTTGAATGCAGGACTGGTAGTGGAGTATTTTTACACTGTTGTATTAGTATTTTTGACCACTCGGATTTATCTTGAGAGCCCTTGGTGGGAACCACTGCAATAAAGCATTATTATTATCATCGTATGGCTCATCAGTGACTACTGACAAAGAAGTGAACTGGGTACAGAGATGAAACATGGTATTTGTAGAGACCACGTGGGCAGGGCTGCAACTAATAACTACTTTTAATATCAGTCAGTGTTTTGGTCAATAAAATGTCAGAAAATTCTGAAAATGTCTTGTTTTGTCCGATAAACAGTCCAAAGAACAAAAATATTGAGTTTACTATGACAGAAGAGGAAGAAAACCAGAAAATATTCATATTTCAGAAGCTGAAATCAGAGAATTTTAAATTTAAACGATTAATCAACTAGTGGTGAAGGAATTATTCAGATCCTTTTGCTTTAGTAAAAGTAGCAATACTGCAATATAAAAATACTTCATTACAAAAGTCCTGCATTGAAAATGTCACTTATGTCCATAAGTATTATTGTCAAACTGTACTTAAAGTATCAAAAGTACTCATAATGCAGAAAAAATGGCCTTTGTGAGTGTTTTTAATATTACAGCATATATTATAGTGTGTTACTGGATTATTATTACTGATGCATTCATGTGGAAGCAGCTGTTTTATTTTACAACTGTTTTATCAGCAGTGGAAGAAATACTCAGATCTTTAAGTAAAAGTAGCAAGACAACAGAGTATAAATACTCTGTTACAAGTAAAAGCACAAAAGTATTAGCATTAAAAGTAACCTACTCATCATTCAGGATGGCCCACTGCAGCTGGTAAACATGAAGCTAACATTAATTATATACTGATGAGCAGTTTAATCATTAATAATATATCATCATTTATTAGTTAATTTATATTTTGTATTAATAATCTGAATCTGTAAAGTAACTAATGTCAGATAAATGTAGCGGAGTACAATATTTGCCTGTAGTGGAGTAGAAGTATAAAGTAGCCGAAAATGAAAAGTACAAGTACTTTACTTTTTTATACTGTTTTGTGGTTTAATCTACAAAAATGCATCATATTTTATAAACGGATGTTTTTTTCAAAGTAAAATCTTAAAGGTGACTTGTACCTGAAGCAGTGGGATACCCGAGAGGAGTAAGAAGTACAATATTTCCATCTGAACTGTGGTAGACTAGAAGTATAAAGTACTTTGTATACCTCTGACCTTTTGCATGCATCCATTCTCATCATGTGTCTCATCACAGTGCGTAAAGTCTCCATTAAACTACCTGATGAGCCGAAATAAACTGAATTAAACCAAACTGCTGCAGATAAAACCTTCAAAATAAGACTTTGAAATAAAACTGTCGAGAGAGAGGACCACCGTCGGGTCTCTGGAGGCCTACCTTGAAGTCGGGCGCGCAGTGTCTCCTGCTGCTGTGGACACTACAGGTGCAGTCCGGCTTACAGCCACATTCAACCATGCGGATCTGCTCCCCGGCGCCGTGCGACGACTTGGAGACATACTTGGACGGACTTTTAGGCGACTTTGGCGAAAACATGCTCGAGCTGCTCTAATGCCGTTTGGCTTATCGTCGCCGACCAAAGCCGGAGGGCAAAAGTCCGCAGTGGGCAAGCGCTCCGTCCGGTTCCTGGAGATAAGCGCAGCGCCGGTGCGCACTCCGGCTAAACGTCATTATTTTGGTGCTCACATCTGAAGTTGGAGGGTTTTGATAAGAGGGGGTTCGTGAGGGAAGGGTGGGCAAAGCCTCCAATCACATGACTTCTGCATGTTGGAGGAGAACGTGCACAAAAAGACGCTCCAAATAAAACAGTAAAACGCACAAAAAGACAGTGAGTTCATCATCTCATTTCTCAAGATGAGCTGTGATCTCTATTAAACTGTGACTTGTGATTCTTTGAGGGTACAGAAATAAAGCATGCTATCTGTAGAAAAATAAGTTTTATTCAAGTCCAAATATATTCAAGTACAAGCACTCCATAAAGGCAGAAGAACCCCACGTCCCCTCCCTTCAGCAGACTTTTATTATAGGGGATAAAGTCAAGATTTTCAAAATAAAAGCCAGTTTGTCACTTTTACTGTAAAAAGATCAAATCATCCAAATGCAAACTACAAATTTAGCTACACAAATGAAAAATAACGGTAAAAATGATTTCAAACACAATTTAACCAAATAAAAGTGTCCATCGTCAATTCTCAATAATTTCACAAAACTTGACTCTTGAGTATATATTTACAAAATACATTTTATTGAGTGTATTGTGTGTTTGTGTGGAGGAGGCGGGAGGAGGGAGGAGGAGGGGGCATCAAAGCAAAGAGGGCATTAAAAAATAGATGCAAAGGAATGTAGGAAAAGTTGATAACTGAAGGAAAAAGAGGACAAAAATCAAATGAATATAAAATGGGGCACACTGCAAAAAAAAATCCATCTTTGGTCATTTCATCTGTTGTGTCTTAAAAGCTGATTTTTCCTAAAACAAGTGACAAAAATCTGCCAGCTGACTGAGATTCAGACAATTCCTGTTGTGGAAAGAATTTGCAGAAAAATGTCCCTGATTGCAGATAATGGGAGCGATTGATTGATTGATCGAATAACTTCTAATGGAGTCTGCATAGGAAGCTAGAAGGCACTTAACCTCTGCCAATACTCATCTATTCACCATTATTTTTCACTAAATTTAAAACATCATTTGGAACAAAGTGTGTCTTTGCTATATCACTCTAAAATGGAATAAATCCAAGATCTCCACTGATATAAAATGTTCCTTTTTTCCGTCATCAACCTTCTTTAAATGTAGAAAGTTTTCCTCAAAAATCAAAACAGGAAATGAAAACAAGAGTAACAAAAGGAATCATCTCACCGTGGCACAGTTTCTCACTTTTTTAAGGAAACATACGATGTGTTTTTAGACCACAGGTAAGACTAAATGTTCAAACGGACATTTCTTGCAGTGTAGATCTGTACAGCGGGGCTGCATGTTGGTTGGGAGGGGAGGGGGCAACAGGAAGCAGTAAACTCTTCAGCGCTGTCGATCCCAGCGCCAGATTGAAGCGTCGTCACACACGGCTATCAAAATGCTGCTGTCGCGGCTGAAGCTGGTTTGCCGGATGGCCGACGTGCATTTGGGGAGGGTCAGTGTGGTGCACCTGGAGAGCAGAGAGACGACTGTTTCACAAATGCATCCTGGGAAAACTCAAACATGCTGAGTGCTATCTATCAAACACAGCAGGTGCTTCACACTGAGCCTCACACACAGATCCTACAAACGTTTGTTTTTCATGCTTTGTTCAGGAGGTACAGGAAGGATTCTCCACTCAGCAGAAAGACCTGAAAATGCTGTAAACCTGCAGTAAAAACCATTCAGTGAAGCTTCTTTTAACTTTCAGGTTTTCATTCATGATTTTCAATGTTTTAAATTAACAACTACGGTTGTTTTCATAATCTGTTGGTGAATTTTACGATTCACTGATGATTTTTTTTAGTCTATAAAATGTCAGATAAGAGTAAAAAATACCAAACGCAACCTCCCGGGGTCTGAGGCGACATCTGTAAACTGTTTAGTCAACAATCAAAACAACACAAAAGTGACCGCCAACTATTTTAAGTATAATAAGTTTTTTTTTAACAAAAATGCGTCTCCAGTGTGACGATTTGTTGCTTTTCTCTGTTTTATATCGTAGTAAACTGATCATTTTTGGGTTTGGGACTGTTGGTCGGACATTTGAAGACGTCTCCAAACCGTGACGTGCATTTTTGTACTGTTTTCTGACACTTTAAGGACCAAAGGTTTGACTGTTTAATCAAGGAAAATTATCTGTTGATTAACTGATAATAAAATAATATATAGTTAGTTGCAGCCCTGAAACGTGTTCAGTTCAATGATATAAAAGAGACACATTTGAGAAGCTGGGAGCAGATAAGTTAAAAAATAAACTACTCTGTATATACAGTATATGGTTGTTTATTTAAAGCTACTAAGGCTGATCAAAGAGGACGAAAATCAACCACGACATCAGCCATGAATGAGGATGTTTGGAGTCAAACATAAGAAGTGGGAATGTTTGTTTGTTTTTTCTTCTGTGTTTTTGTTGACTAAACATCTGTGTCATATTTATGGTTGTGTTTGTGCCTCTTGTAAACTATTTTCTTTACACGTTCAGTGTCTAAATAATCTAAAATAATGCAACGCGACAAAAGTGAAAGTAAGTTGAGACCTAAGCTGTTTCGGGCTTTTTATAGGAGTTGTTTTACAGTTCACTTTGGCTGAGCTGATGACACTGATATTTCCTGTGTCACCAAAGTGTTGTGTAACATTTAAACCAGTTTTACAACCCGCAACACACCAGCCTGGTGTGAAACCTGCACCACATTACATTCATATTTTGGGGGATTTGGCTGACAATCATCATCAGTGACAGAGGGAGTGTCCTGGCTGTCAACAGGGATTAAAACTGCGACTTATCTGTTATGATAAAAGCTTTCCTGCCTCCAGAGCTGCACACTTACTTTGCTTTGTGCGGGTCTTCCACTTCAAGGTCCCACACATAAAGCTTCCCCACCTGGTTTCCCAGAGCCAGCATCTGAAAACCAGCATCACAAAACATCAGACTAAAAACTGATCTAAGCTGTACTTTTAGGACCATGATTACAGTTGAAAATACTCAATAAATGCAACAAAGGAAACAACTTTAAGGTCAAATCACTAATATCAAAGATTCCTTCATTTCTCTGTATTGGTTTTATTGGTCAAAAGAGATAAAATACAAAATGAGGCACGTAAAATGACCATATATGCAGCTACAAATGAAAAATAAATGACTTTACCTTCTGCCAGAAGTCCATGGAGAAGCGCATGTACCAGATGTCACACTGGCTGTAATCAAAGCGTCCCAGAATCGTCACATTTGACTCATTCGGTTTAATGTGATCGACGTCGTCCTCCATCTTCCCTGGTTTCCAGCAGACGATGGCATTTTCACAGGACTGCAGGAAAAGGAAACA
Source organism: Oplegnathus fasciatus (assembly GCA_003416845.1). NCBI lineage: Eukaryota > Metazoa > Chordata > Actinopteri > Centrarchiformes > Oplegnathidae > Oplegnathus > Oplegnathus fasciatus. Next base: position 567,295 of record NTHP01000331.1, read on the forward strand.
AGAAAGACTTCAGCTTATTAAATCGCTTTTGTGTTATGTTTTAATTTTACCAGACAAATGTGAATTAATGAATAGGACATTTAAGATCACCGTTTGAGGATTTTCGCCCACATTTTCCACTTTGAGTGGCCTCAAAGTTTTCAGTCCACTTTTTGCACACCTTTCTGTGTAATATTTAACTTAAAATGGATTAAATGTACTTTTTTATAAGCCGAAATGACTAAAGGGAGAGATTATAAAATTGCAAAAACTTCTAAAAATAAGTGTTTTGATTTGTCATCATGGTGTGTCGAATTAATTGCCAAAAACTAAATTTAAAGCACGATAAAGTTTGTAAAAGTGAAGGGATCTGAATATTTCGAAGTCAATGTAAGTATGATCAATTTCACTACTAACTTGCCTTGGAAAGAATAAGATCCCCCAGCCACCGCACACAGTCCACATAGTTTCTATGGATGTCTCGTGTTGAGAAGTCGGGGAAGTGAATTTTCTGTGAGACGAAAGGCCTGAAGAAAAACACACATTTAATAAAGAAAAAGATGAAATCATGACAACAGTTAAAAAAAACTGAAGATTTGATAAGCTACAAGTCAACACAGGCATTTTTTTTTTTACCTGTTGGTCTTCGAGGGGTTGTACTCATAAGACCCACGAATGGCTTTCTGCATTCTCTCTGAATTTATTCGCCAAAGTTTTAGGGAGTGATCCATCCCGCATGACATAATCTTTTCACCCAAAAGATCAAAATCCTGCAGAGGGATTAAAAAAAACAAACATATTTAAATCCAGGTATAGTTTGAGGTGCATTGTTATTCGCAGAGGGGCTGATTTAAAAATACTCACAGCACTCAGGACTTCATCTCGATGACCCTCCACACCTCCAAATATCGCCACTAACGTGTCCGTCTGTATGTTCCATAAACGAAGGGCGTGATCTGAGGAAACACAATGAACGACGGTCACTTTGATTATAACTGTTACTGCCAAAGAGTTAAAGCAGATATAATTCATATTCATAGAGCTTTATAGTGAGTTTCAGCTCATTGTGTATCCGTCTGGCCCCCGGCTTTACTGTTTTGGTTCCCTCTCACTCTCATAGTGTCGTTTTCAGCCGCAGCAGGCAGCTGTTTTCAGACAAAAAGCTGTAAAAAGCCACTGTACTCTGCCTGCTCAGCACCAAACAACAGACAGACACAGCCAGAGATGAGCTGGTGAACAAAGTGGAGCATTTAGTGAATATCGGACTTACATTCACAACTTGTTTCCGTTAATCGGTTACTGCAGTTGGATTGTGTGTATGGTTAGTTTCTGGTCATCCGCAAACAAACAAACACAAACCAGCAGAACTTTGCCACCATTACAGTAATAAAATCTGGTTATAGAGTCAAACTATAACACTTTGCCAACATGTAGTTTAATGTATAACTGGCCTTTTCAAAGCAGACATTTTGATTTGTCATAGTAGGAAAAGGACAGGTGTTACTAATCACAATAACGATGTGTCTGTTCTATTCAAATGTTCTAGTCAGCCATCACTGTTTACACCTGTGTTTTTCCTACTGTGACATGTTAAAATGTCTGCTGTAGAAAAGGTCCATTTCAGTTAAAGTGAAGTGCTGTTGCTCTTGCAGCTGTTGGTAGTGATAGTGAGGCAGCAGCTGAATTAAATGAGTGACACTGATCCAGCAGCTAATGTCATAATGCCCTTCAGTGAGGTGAGGCGGGTGTTCTGGGCACCGACGTGGTGTGAATGCGTGAATTTAACAACTTTAAACTTTAAGTGCCCAGTCAGCTTTTACCTGGTTAAATAAAAGATTAAACTTTGATGCCGTTCACATGACTCTTATCAAGCCAGCCAAGCTGTCTGCTGTTACCTGGGCCAGTAGAGACTCAGATTAAGGAACCGCCTGACAATCACATGGTAATAAAAAACTAAAACCATCCCAACTATCCCTGAGCTGAGTTATACTCTGACATCACCTACTGTAACCTACTTTTTTTACTTAATAGACGTGCTTGTGCCACAAAGAAGGTTGCAACAAATCATATATGAGAGTGAATTTTTAGTGTCGAGATAAAGCCATCAAAGTTGATGTTATCACATATAAAAATATGGCCTTGTATTCACCTTACAGAGGAATATGTGGTAATGCTGTCCTCTTACTGGCGTTTCTGTGTCATGGTTTAATTGTATGTTAAGCATTTTGAAGGAGTTTATTATTGTTACTGTAGATTTGTTACCTTTGCTGACAGACAGAAGGAGGTTTGGATCCCTCGGATGAAACTTGAGTTCATTGATGGCGTTTCCATGACCTACATAATGCTGGATTTGGAAAAAATAAAAGGTTGTAACTGTAGACATGATCTTCATTTATTCACACACATTATAAAACGTATTTAATTTACAGGGACTAAATACTACTTGTCTGAATAACAACATCTCTGACAGCCTGCTTGCTACTTTTTGGCTCACTAAATGCATCTTTAACCAATGTTTTTACTGTTTCTTTCAGGAAATCATATACAATATATAGAATATAAAAATTATACAAGTCCGGAGCATTAAACTGTGCAATAGAACACTTTTAATTTTCAATTAAGGACAAGTTTTTAGCAACGAATGTTTATTTAATGTTTCTGACGTTTAAATCAGAGACATTTATGTTGCATCAATGTATATTATGTGTGTTCAGCAAATGTGAGTATTGTTGAATTTAACCAGGACTCAGTCCAAGGTGTCTACAAACCCAATAGAATCTCTTGGCCATGCACACATGTTCATCTTTACCTTGATACACTGCATCGTGATGTGGTTGATCACCCGAATGATGCCACGGGACCCGGCTACAGCCAACAGCGGATGGCTTGTGTTGGTGTCGTACGTCCACGCACACGTATAGAAGTTCTCATCTGCCTTTGCGCACATTTAGTGAAGGAAATTAATACAAAAAACTCTCCCAGTGATCTTTAAACTTTCCTAAGAGAAAGCTGAGTCATTGTTTTTCTGCAACATGCTACATCATATTTGCAGATACTATATCCAACTACAATGAATCAAATGTGTCTATGTTGGTTTACTGTCATTTAGGTTTAAAAAAAAGGCAGCCGGACTTACTATGTGGATTTTAAACTGTGTCTGAGTGACAGAATAAACAAAGAGGAAGGAGCCAGTTTAAAAAGCATCTGAAACAAGTGAAAGGATACGTCTGCATCGACGTAAGACTGCAAGAGTCTTATTTCTCCCTGAGAGTGACATTCATACAGAGTTACCTGGTGAAGAAAAGACAGAAGTAGTTAAGTATGGAACAAGAAAACAGCATCACATTTGATTTAGGTGTATATACACATACAAGCCCTACAAAAAACCTACGATACCAATGCTGTAGTCCAACAGAAAAAAGGGAATATCAAAGGTAAGGAATACCCTTATCCCTCAGATGCCTCATCATCACTTACCCTGTTACTCCCGACTGTGGCAAACACCAGCGGGTCTCCCTCCTTGCTGTGCCAGTTAAACTGGACTCCAAACAGCGGCTGGCCGTGGTCCTCCTGCAGAAACCATCGTGTCATCATTAACGAAATTCAGAGGGTGAAATTAACACGAGTCACCTGATATATCAGCATCCAACGGGGACTGTAAGGTGCCCTTACATAAATCCTCATTTGGACAAACAGCCTTTTCTGTTCGGGGGATCAACATGTGGAATACCTTACCTGCAGAACTCAAACTGGATCCTGACGAGGGCTGAACAATCAATCGTAATTTTATCGAAATCGCAATATGGACTAGTGCAATATCCAAATCGAGGGAGGCGCAATGTTTGTTAAAGGCAAAATATGTGTCAAAGTACCATTCTTAAATTAAGTGTGGTGCTGCCAAGATGTCCCGGCCTACAAATCGTATTCTACTTAAGAAAAAAAATCTTTCTTTGGGAAAGATCCTCGCAAAAAAAAAATCACACCATGATCATTTTGACAGATTTTTCAATGAAAATGAGAATAATGATGCAAAAATGATTATTCCCTCCAATATCGTGAATCATATCACAATTGCAATATCAGTCAAAATAATCGCAATTAGATAGTTTTTCAAACTCCTGACTGGGATCATTTTAAACTCAAACTGAAACAAGTTTTGAAGAGGGTTCAGTCATGTAGTCATGAATGATCTGGTGCTTCGTGTTTTATGATGTTTTATAGGATTACAGTTTGTATCGTGTTGTTCTGTCTGTATTTTCTTGAGCTGAGTTCTGAGTTTTGTGTTCTTACTGTACATATTTATTGTTGAGTTTGTGTTTTGTGCTGTCTCTTGTGTATTTGTTGTTGAGTTTTATGTATTTTAAAGGCCCATCAAGGGACGGGCATTGCAAATAAGCTTAGGCTGTAAATGCTGTGCTGTGTGGCATCGGTTTATGCTACATACTTGTCCCCATATAAAATAAATATGCTGGCTATTCAGGCGTGGGAAAAGACTATACTCCTATAAAAATCAGCTTGGACGGTCCAACAGTTATGGTGGATTTTGAGATGAATCAGAGCTGTATATAAGTAAAATTTGGATGGTGTTAATTATCGTTCATGTCATCATCCTTTAAGTGATTGTTTCCTGCATAACTTATAAAGCTGTATGTTTGATACAGAGGAAAGGAAATGAGCAACAAGCTGTGTAGATTTATAAATGTCCTTTGGTGGTAATTCTAATATGACAGACATCCTAAAAACCACTTAACACATTTTGGTAGAAGAAGTGATGAAACCTGGGCTCGACATGCTGTCCACTCTGTCGTCTGCACTCACCCTCAGACTGTTGACACATTTAAAAGAATATCTGCACTTCTTGGACTTCCACTTGCCCTTGCCCCAGCTCTTTCTGCCCGGAGCGTTGGCGGTGTTGGTGGGTGTGTCTGGGCGCTCTGCGTTGGTCCCGCTCTCAACACTGGCAGCATCGTCCTACAAGTGCATAAAAAGATACAGGTGAGTCTCACTCTTTGCTGATTAACAGCAACAACCAACCACCTGACCTGTATTTCACCAGCTAAACAATCTTATGTTTCTGGTATGTGGAGCTCAGTTTTCACACTCTTAAAGACATATTATTAACATGTTATATTGTAAAACGATGTGTTTAATAATCTATATCTTGTTGCTCTATTGAGCTGCAACTAAAGTTGTAGTGCAGCATCCACATTATTCTCTTCAAGCCTCAGGGCACTGACCTTCAGGCACTTTGTTTTTGCACAATAGATTTAACATTAAACACTTTTTTGTAGCTTTTACCTGCTGAAAGGAGGTGAATAACTTTGCTGGAGCCCAAAATGGCTTTCATACTATTTCCAGGACAACCCTCATTAACCCAAAACATTTGTATCATCTCTCAAACTCCTCCATGAAACCTTAAATTAACCCACATTTCAATTAAAATATGCCCTTGATTAACTTCTATTAGCTGCTAGTGCTAATGCTAACCTTACACGTGAATGATAGTCTGAGCATAAAGACAGCGGATTTTGTGTGTGTACATTAAAAAGTCCGCCAGCCTGAAACTATGTGTGTGTAGTGTATTTTGGACAGATTAAAGTGGTGACCGGCTGATATCTTGATAGCTAAATAACACCAGCTGTTTGAATCAAGCCGGTACAGGTGAACAAAGCTGCTAGCTAACCACTTTAGCCGGCCGGCTACTTTAGCACCATGCTAACTCGCTAGAAGCATTTAATGGCTCGTTTGTCGCCGAAGAAACAACACGGTTTGACTGCTTACATTCTCGTCTCCTGATAAATCGGGGTTACTGTTCTCGTCACTGCTTAGTTTTTGTTTTTTCGCCGGTATTTCTTTTCCCGCTTGAGAAGGGGACTCGGACATGTTCTTATTTTCCCTCATTTTGGCTCAAACTCCGCCTCTTCCGCTCCGCCGCAGCAAGTGCCGCCGGGTATCGTAGTTTGATTCAGTCTCAGGTTGTAGTTCCAGTACATTTCATTCAAATTTAGCAGGAAAATACCAATTATGTGTATGGAAGCCCAAATCAGCCACTGTGATGATAAAAAAAAGGTGAGAAACTTTCTCAAAATAATGACTTGGTATCTCAAAATAATGAGTTAGTATCTTAAAATGATGAGTTAGTATCTTAAAATGATGAGTTAGTATCTTAAAATGATGAGTTAGTATCTCAAAATAATGAGTTAGTATCTTAAAATAATGAGTTAGTATCTCAAAATAATGAGTTAGTATCTTAAAATGAGTTAGTATCTTAAAATAATGAGTTAGTATCTCAGAATAATGAGTTAGTATCTTAAAATAATGAGTTAGTATCTTAAAATGATGAGTTAATATCTCAAAATAATGAGTTAGTATCTTAAAATGAGTTAGTATCTCAAAATAATGAGTAAGTATCTTAAAATGAGTTAGTATCTCAAAATAATGAGTTAGTATCTTAAAATAATGAGTTAGTATCTTAAAATGAGTTAGTATCTTAAAATGAGTTAGTATCTCAAAATAATGAGTTAGTACCTCCAAATAATGAGTTACTATCTCAAAATAATGACTCGGTATCTTAAAATAATGAGTTAGTATTTCAGAATAATGAGAAACTTTCTCAAAATATGACTTACTTATCTCGAAAGAATGACTTATCTCGAAATGTATTAGTTAGTACCTCAATATAATGAGTTAGTATCTTAAAATAATGAGTTACTATCTCTAAATAATGACTTAATAATGATTTCAAATGATCTTCAAATGAGTAAGCATCTCAAAATAATGAGAAACTTTCTCCAAATAAAGATCTACATATCTCGAAATAATGACTATCTCAAAATATTGAGTTAGTATGTTAAAATAATAACTTAATGTCTCAAAATAATGAGAAACTTTCTCCAAATATTTACTAATCTGAAAATAATGACTTCAGTCAGCTTCTCATTATTTTGAGATACCAAGTTATTATTTCGATGAAGTTTCTCATAATGATTTACAGGATTTTTTTTTTCATCACATCGGCAGAAATGAGCTTCCATATTACTTTGTTACAGCTGCTTTTATCATTTTAACTTAACTGGTGGTGACTTTATGAGCATTTTACAATTTTTGACAACAAAATGATTTAAAAACGAAATAATCAAAGATTTCAGTAATTACAGATCATAATTCTGGTCCACCTGCGATATGCACAGTTCACACTTTATTGAACAAAGAATCATTTTAGCAGCTTGACTTGCCCTTTTTCTGAGACTCTGACCAGAATAACCTCCCCAAAAAGCTTCTTTCAACATCTAACATTTAACTTCTTTCTTCAGAGACCCTGCACACCCACACAGGTCTTTTCATTTGTCTGGTTGATTAGACCTCTGCTCAGGTTTAATGTGGTCGGAGCATCAGGGAGGTCTCAACCTGCACAAGAGAAGAAGTCTAATCACCTGTGTGTGCAGGACCTTTAACCAAACTCAATCCAGGTTAAAGAAAACATAAAACATGCACATTTACATATAATTATTTAATAAAAAACAGTTTACAATCATAATGTTTTCTTAAGTACACAGAAATTCATTTGCTTTTACAGTCCAACATTATTATTCTCCATTTGCAGTAAGGTCTCCCATGTTGTTGGAACGAGGTGGATTTGCTTCAGGCCAACAGCATCATGTCTGCATCATCCACGGAGGCCTCAGACAGCTCTTCATCGTCCTCCTCCGCCCCCTCGTCCTCCTCTGCTGCTCTCTTTACGCCCCTCTGCTTCGACAGGGCCGCCGCATAGCGAATGTTATACATGTTAAAGTCACACCTGTGCAAAGAAAACATTCATAATTACTGCTATGGGTCACTGGGGCCACTTGTACTATTTACAAAATGGGCATTTCAGGTCTAGAAAAATCCTGACGACCTTTCTATCAGTGTTAATTCAGCTCATTGTGAGAAAGTGGAGGTAGATGTTGAGACTTACAGTTTGGACAGATTGTCAAAGTGTCTCTGGATGCTCTTCTGCAGCGCCTGGAGCGTGGGCAGTATGGCTCCTGACCTGCACGCCAGATAAAGATAACCATGTACAGTCACTCACAGGTACATTGAGACAGTAATGTGTACTTAACAAAACAGTAATAAAGGACTGGGAGCAGACCTGTTCTTGAGTTTCTGTCCATGCAGCATGAGCAGGCTCTGGGCCCAGGTCATGTAGAACTGCAGGTGACCCGACTTCTCCAAACACGCCGCCACGAAGCCCAGAAGCTTCTCAACGTAAATGTCAGGAAGAGAGCCACAAACTACGGCGACTGGAACACAAACGCGCACAATCCATATCATTCAGGTGGTTAATAACTTAAAATTCCCTGTGATGTGAGGAGGATGGTTCACTCACTCTGCTCATGCGGCACCGTTTCCAGCACTTCATGCTTGAGGGCTTTTTCGTTGAGTCTGAACGCCAGGACGATGGCCGATGCCCACTCCTGGAGCCGCAGCTGCTTGCGTATGCTGGCCGGCGTCACGTCCAGGTCGAGGTCGTAGGGGTCGAAGACCAGAGATCCATCGAGGGAGTAGACCAGCAGCCCCTCTGTGGTGGTGGCCGCCCAGCTACGACCTGAGAAAAGATGGAACTACTTTATTACACCAGTTTCCACCTCGCAGACCACAAAGGCGCAACTGTTTTCTAAACATGAGAATAATTAAATTTAGAAAATGGGTTTCCTTTCCTTCTTTTTTGGAGATTCTACACTTTTTCTCCTTCATTTAAACACCAGACCTTCCTAAACAAACTGTATAATATCAAAGTATGATAGGGGAATGTGAATCTGCATAAAAGCTGCTGTGATGAAGGACTGCATGATTTAAATGTTCATATTTCCAAAACTGTAAGAAAAGCCATCAAATTTCATCAGCAACGTTTTTATCTCCTTTGTCAGATTTTACTCCTACTAACAAAACTCGATAACGCCAACTTCTCTGTCACCTACCAGTAGGGGAGAAGCGCAGCGAGCTTACTCTGATCTCTGGCTTGAAGTGTCGAGAACTCATATCACCTGTAAAGATACAAGAAAAATTATACAAGATATATAGAGAATAAACTGCAGTGAGAATATTGAGTAAAGTCAAGTGAAAACAAGAGGAAATACAGGAAAAGGTCTTGTTTTCCTTAAATACAGTGACATACTGTATTGATCCACATGTACAGTGATCAATAGCTCTGTCTTCATGTCAAATAAGGTGTTCTTGTATTTAATAATAGCTGGTCTGAGTGTTGAAGTGAGCGTCGTACCTCTCCTGACTCCAGGGAGGCTGATGTTGATGCTGTCTCCGTCTCCAGCTCCCTCGTCCACCAGAGCCAGGCTGCCGAACTCCGTCATCTTCCGTCGGTCCAGGAACTCCTGAAGGTTTCAGAGGACCACAACAAGAATCAGATAACAGGGCTCCCACACTGACTTACACACCAGTTTCCAAGACTGAAGGTCCTGGATTATTTTACCATATTTTACTCTGTATCTACAGTTGACAGCAGTTACAGGTGCTTCCCACTAAACAAAGTTTGTGATGTCTTAATGTGTTGGCGGAGCTGAAGGTGAGGCCGTACCTCCATGGCGTCAAACGACAGGTTGCAGGAGATCTCAAACTTCTTCATGAGCATCTGCTCCTTGATGTTGTAGATGCAGACGAACTTGGACTGGCCTCCTGCCAGAATCGACTCCCCGTCCGCAGAGTAACACAGCGACGTGAAGGACCTGGATGCACAAAAAGCGTGAATCAATGCCCACAAAAAGTCATCAAATCTTTCTGGTTTGCACCAAATGAAATAAGTTCAGTTCTCTCACTCACTTTCCCTTTGCGGACTGCTTGGCTGTGATTTTATCCGTCTCTTTGCGGCCCATCTCCAGGTCATGGCGTCCGGCCACGGAGCCGGTTTGTGTGGCTGTTTGGGGGTTCCAGAAAGAGATCTCACCATTCAGAGTGGCCACAGCCAACTCCTGACCATCAGGGCGGTAAGTCACCGACAAACCTGAGGGAAAAAAACACACAAAAACACAGTGAGTGTGGTCACTTAAAGCAGAGTCATCCATCCAAAAGATGGTACATTTTAAAGACTTCAATCTACAATGGGAAAACGACAGTGGTTCTGCTGCTGTTTAAATATGTGATTTGGCAGTTGCTTCTCTGTTATTACAAAACATTTAAGGCCTTGAAATTCCCAAAATAATTCTCCATAATTTTAGAAATTTTGTAGATATGCACCGGTATGATGATACCAACTTAAAGTCCACCGTAACACACATTTTGAATATTCTTGTGAACCCAGAGCCATTATTAGTCCTTTTCGACCAAAAGGTTCCAGGAACTATGGAGCCAGATGAACTAAACAAGGAAGTCCCTTCTGTGCATTCCTGTTTGCATTTCCACCAGACCTGCACCAGCACCTCCTTGTTTTATGATTGTAGCAGTATAAAAGTTGAAACATCTGCGGTGGCTGTGTTTGACCCATCAGCCCTACAAAACCCCTCGAGTATGGACTTTTTTAGCATCTGGAACGATCACACAGCAATTACATTTAGTCCCTGGCTCCTCCAGTCAAAACACAGGTTTAGTTCCTTAGTTCTCCAAAAGGTTCTTAGTCCACCTGCAGTGGAAAGGCCCTATTTGTGTGTGCCCTCTAGTGGCAATATCAAAAAAGACAGCGTAACGAACAGATCTAACTCCAAATGACCAGACTGCATCACTGGCTTAGTCCAGGATCGGTATTTACCATCAGAGGTGAGGGCAAGTGTTTCTTTGACCTGCCAGCTGTCCAACATGTCCCACAGCCGGATGGTGCGATCCCACGAGGCGCTGGCCAGGATGGACTGGACTGGACTGAAACACAGGCAGCTGACTGGACCCTCATGGCCCCCAAGGACCTGGTCAACCACAGGGAGGAGGCAGATGGGGTAAATAATTTAAACATGCGCCACGTTTTTATTACATTTCACAGGAAAACCTCTTAATGGATAATTGAGAGCTATAATATATGTCATTATGTGCCTACCTCCAGCAGTCTGCCAGTCTGCATGGACCACAGGAAGATCTCAAAGGAATCCTGGGCTCCTGCGCTCACCAGCTCTCCACTGACATCTACTGCGAGGGAGGAGAACTGCGCAGGCCGAGGCGACGTGAATGTCCTGAAGTTTCTGTACCTGTATTCAATAAATACACACATAATTTACATTATAGTACACACTTTAACCTCAGACACATTTCTATTCTGTGCTCATCTCTTCACTATGAGTCACCTGTGCAGGTCGAACGCTCTGACCGTCCCGTCCAGAGAAGCGCTGACGACGACGAAGCCGCTGGAGGTGAAGGTGACGTTGGTGACGCTGCTGGTGTGCTCTGTGAAGGTGACGAAGCAAAGGCCGCTGTTGGTATTCCACACTTTGACCTGTGGAGATGAAACCGCAGTCTGACGTCTGACACAAACACTTTTAGGTCACAGCATTAGCATGTGTGCTGGTGTTTGTAGGTTTTGAATTAAAATGAGAAACTTGTGGAGGGTTTGTTCAATCTGAAGAAAGCACAAGTCAAAGCCTGGTGAAGTTATACAGAAATAAAAATGCTGAAGCGTCTGTCATCAGTGTTCTTGCCATTGTAATAAATACAACACTTCTTTAAAGTGTCATTACAAGACACATTTTCCTCAATTACTAGGAATTAACATCTACAAATTTAAAGTTTTTCAACATTTTCAAAATTTAAAAATCCAAAACCTTGTCCCAGATTTCATTTCGGATTGTTATGCTTCTACAGCATGATTGTAACTGGACAAAAAACGGTCAAATATCCTTCATATAACTTGTTTTTTCCCCACAAGCAAATATCACAATATGTGTAATGACACAGGCTTAACAACCACAACAAAAGGTGTGGATACATATGGACCGGCACGGAAAGAACAGTTACAGTGTGTAGCTAACTGAGCTAACTGACAAGGCTAACGTTAGCTTGTTTGTTGCATATATGCGTTGCTAATGTCCTGTTTAAAGCATAAAATATAGAACATGGTCCAGTTATCTACCTTCATACTTGAAAAAAATGCTGTTTAATAATGGCATTATAATATATAGCTAACTGAGCTAACTGAAATGGCTAACGCTAGCTTGTTTGTTGCTAATAAATGTTGTTTAATGTTGCTAATATACTGTTTAGAGTGTAAAATACAGAATATGGTCCATTTATCTACCTTGATACTTGATCAAAATACTGTTTAATAATGTCATAATAATGTGTAGCTAACTGACAAGGCTAACGTTGTTGTATATGTTGCTAATATATGTTGTATATGTTGCTTATATACAGTTTGGAGTGAAAAATATAGAATATGACAATGGCATAATAACGTGTAACTAACTGAGCTAACTGATAAGGCTAACATTAGCTTGCTAGTTGCTAATATATGTTGTATATGTTGCTAATATACAGTTGAAGTCTAACGATAGTCTAAAGTATAGACTATCGTCCACTTATCTAAGTTGATACTTCTTATACTGCTGTTTAATAATGATGTTAAACTAAAAAAACATTTATTTCAAGCCTTTCAAGCCTCTGAAACTTTAATATTACTTCTCTCTGCTTTCCAGACCTCCATATGAATGCATCAGCATCAGTGGAAAGCGTGGAGCACTCACTTTGCCATCATCGCCTCCTGTTACGATGTACTGTCCGTCTGGCGAGTAAGCCAGCGAGGCCATGTTGTTGAAGTGTCCCTGCTGCTTGAAGACGTACGACTCACTCTGCCACTCCCACACCAGCAGCTGACCCATCCCTGAAACAACAATAAAGACGTATTTTTTTAAAAACACGTATAAAAACATAGAAAAGAAACACAACACAAGAGGAAAAGACTGACTTCTTACCTGAGCACCCAAAGCCGATCCAGTCTCCAGAGCTGTTTATAGCCACTGAGGCGATTCTCTGGTCTGAAATACTGGAAGCATTCAAATAGTCAACAAAGGTAGTATCATTTGCATATTCTCATCCCATTTTTACGTCTGTCTTCTAAATTCCCACTAAAGCATGTTGATAAAAGCACTTCATAAATAAAAACGTCACTTTTCCCTCACCTTAGGGAGTGAATAAGGTTAAACTCCGGAAGTTCGTGCAGGTGGAAGACTCCAGAGGCGAAACCTGTGACCAGGATGTGAGTCGGCTTGTGGTAGGCGGCGGCCGTCAAGTTGTTAAAATCCCCCTCCTTGTTGAAGAAGTGTCTACAAGAGCAGAGGTGAAAGGAAATAAAAGTTGAGCTGCAGAAGTGCTTTTATTCAACTTTTGAGTGCTTTGATATTTTGAGTCATCGTCTGGTATTTATCTTCACTTTGGACCTTGTTGGGGAAATCGTTTTTGCAGTTTTTGAAGCTTTAACTGTGAAGAAATAAACGACTACGAGACATCTGCTCAAAGCTAAAGCACATGCTGATTTTCATTACAAACGCTGATACAGAGATTACAGTTTTAGAGCAGCCAAGGGACAAATGAACCTGCGCTTTGTGAAGCCAAAAGCCTAATGGAGAGCGGGATAATTGCCACTCAAAGTGTCAAGGTCTGAACATTATGGTGTTTTTTTTGGAAGGACTTATGGCTGTGACTGAGAGATTAAAATGGAAACTGTTGTATGGCTTTTAGATTTAGCAAAAAGAACTGTAATCCCCCCCACACAATACAGAAAATAAAATCAACTATGAAACAAAACTAAAACAAAATAAAATAAAACTAAATATGATGCGTAATAACTGAAGGACAGAAAAATAGGAGTGTCTTACTTGCTCCTCTGCCTGTATCGAACGTTTTTGTTCTTCTTATCTTTGGGAGTTTCAGCTTTCCCTCTGATCACCTCTATCTCCTCTCCCTCCATCCTGTCCTCCTCCTCCTCCTCCTCCTCTTCCTCCCCCCGCCTCGGGAGCTTGGGTTTGTCCCGACTCTTCTTCAGGACGAGGCCGTCCAGCTCGGTGTCACTCTCCCAGACACACAGCGTCCCGTCCTGGCTCAGCGTGTACAACTGAAAACACAGGAGCAACACAGATTTACCAGTTTGGAGTCTCCATATAGACATTTTATTTTTATTATAAGCAAAACCACACTCGTCCTTTCATCCAAAATCACAAAATAGTGGAAAAATAAACTCACATCCAGGCTGTCCTTCTCAAAGAAACAGCCCACGATGGCGTCCTTGTGTCCACCCAGGGAGTAGTAGATGAGGTTGGCCCAGCGCTCTGCACCAAACACCCACGTTGACATGTCTTTGCTGCCCACCACAAAGCACCTGAAGGCAAACGTCACAACCATGATTTATTTTTCTTCAGTTACAGGCTTCTTGTACGCTGTTATGTCTCACAAATTGTAACTGTGTCACTCAGAAGCTCCTGTTTGCGTCTATGGAGAGAACTTCATCCCAAACTCCATTCAAAAATGTGGGAATTTAACAGTCTCTTGTTTGCAAGCAGGTATAGATAAATATATATATATATATATATATATATATATATATATATATATAGAGAGAGAGAGAGAGAGAGAGAGAGAGAGAGATAAAAATCAACCAGTTCACAAAACAGCAACATGTTCTGGTAAACTTAGGACTTCACTGAAATGTCAATTTGCTGGTTCTTCCATACTGTAACTTGTGTTATTTTAGTGGAAGATTATTAGAGAAATCNATCAGCCAAACTCAAGTGTGAACGCTAGCACTTTACAATAAAAAGTCTTTAATGTGCTACATGATTTTTACCTTCATCGACACGTAATGACATATTAAATCGAACAACTTTTGAATGAGGTTTGGTATGACGATACTCACTTGGAGTCGTCCGTCCAGTCGATGCAGGTGGTTTCATCGTAGGGGCCGTAGTAGCTCTTGTCCAACACGAAGGCATTGAACTCCCGCTGCTTTCCAGGAGCGTGGTACATCAGAGCGACATTCTCCTTCGTCACAACAAACTTCCTGAGAGGGAAAAGAGAGACAGTTTGTACCAAATCTGGCACTGATCCCACATCTGATAGCAACATGAATATGATACACTTGTTTCTTCGGCAATTAAACATGTTTTATGGAGTGTAGAGGTGAAACAATTAGGTTTGATATTTAATTATTAATCTTTTAAGACATTTTTCAAGCAAAAACAGCAGACATTCGCTTTTTCCGACTTCTCAAATGTAAAGATTTGCTGCTTTACTTTGTCATATATGAAATATCTTTGGGTTTCGGACTGATGGTCGGACAAAATAAGTTATTTGAAGATGTCTCCTTGGGCTCGGGGACATTGTTTTCTTTCAACGATAAAGAAAATAAACGGCAGATTAAATGAAAATGAAAATAATAACGCTATGTTCCTTTCAGTTTTAACTGATTCATGGCCTCTCCCCATACATCAATAAAATCAAAACTAATTAAAATAAAACAACAAAACTCCACCAGCTGGGTTCTTTTTCATTAAGAGGTTCATCAGACATCCTTACCTGCCGTCAGGTGAGAAGCGGATGCTGTTGACAGGCTTGTGAAAGTGGAAATGATGAAGGACGGCTCGGGTGATGAGACTGACCAACAACGCAGCGCCATCTGCGTGACACAAGCACAGAAGCACATTTGGATTTTTGTTGTTTTTTGCAACAGGACTCTTAACTACTGCTTCAGTTAAGTTTTATTCAGATCAGTGGAGCCTCTCACCTTCATCCACCACGATCGCCAAGTTCCCATCAGGAGAGAGACCCACACATGTTACGTTTTTAGTAGTGGAGACGGGTAACGTCTCAGATGTGTTGCTACAGGACAGAGAAGAAAAAAATAGTTTCATGCATCATGCAGTAGAATCACCTTCAAATTCATAATGTATTATATTTCAACACACCTGGAAAAATACTGTATGTGTAATGCTTAAAATTTTACATGAAAACACAATGAATTTAGTGGCTTTTTTCTCTCTTTTCTCTGATTTGCAGGTAGGAGTTCTGCACAGCAAGCCTGGTCTGAAACACCCTACACATAACAGCATTACCACCTTTAATCATGACTTACTTTTTCAGGTCGAAGACAGACACTCTGTTTCCAACCGGACTGACCACAGCGTTGCCATCTTTGGAGAAATTCAAATTTCCCTGACGATAGACTGCTCCGAGCAGGTTGGAAAACTACAACAAAGAGACAGTGGTTTACTTTTATCGCACTTATGAGCTCCTGTTTGTGTATAGGGAGAGAACTTCATCCCGAACTCCATTCAAAAATGTGGGAATTTAACAGTCTCTTGCTTGCAAGCAGGTATAGATAAATAACTTCAATTATTAAACAGCTGGAAAAACTTTTCTTTAAATAACAGTACAAATACCATCATCTAAAAATACTCACTACAAGTAAAAGTCCTGAATTCAAAATGTTATTTAAGTAAAAGTACAGAAGTGTTATCAGCAAAATGTTCTTTAAATATCAGAAGTAAAAGTAGTCATTGTGCAGTTTGGCTCCTTTCAAAGTGTTATGTTATTATTGAATATCATATTATTCTGTTTTTATCACTATTAAATACATGTTAACACTTTAATGTTGTAGTTTGTCAACATGGAACCAATTTTAGATACTTTGTGTACTACTAGATAAATCAGTATTATAATACTGCATCATATCATAATATCATACCGTAACTAGTAAGTGTAAGTACAATATTTCCCTGTGAGATGTAGTGAAGAAGAAGTATAAAGTACTCAGCTAAAGTACAAGTACCTCAAAACTGAGTAAATGTACTTGGTTGCATTCCACCACTGCAATTAAACACAGGTGTAGATAAATAAAATTACTAGTTCACGTAACAGTAAGATATTCTAGTAAACTTACTACTTAATTTAAATGTCAATTCGCTGGTCCTTCAATAGTGTAACATATATGATTTTAGTGGATGACAATTAGAGAAGAGCCCATTTAAAAACGATAAAATTATGTAATAAAATGCTGTTTGGTATCAGCCGAATTTAAGTGTGACTGCTACCACTTTTAAATAAAAAGTCTTAAATATGCTACACCATTTTTCCCTTTACTAATATGTAATAATATATTAAATTAAACAAGTTTTGAATGAAGTTTGGTTTGACGTTCTCTCCCATACTCTAGCTGCAGATCGATGTTGCTAAGCAGCGCGACAGTAACCAGTTAGCCAGCAGTGGCGTACTTACCCTGTAAGCAAACTTCATTTTAACGAATATCCCTTAAACTTCACGCATTTATTTACTTTGTATATGTCCGTGGAAGTGTGAATATGAGGATAATGTTACACATGCTTCTTCCTCCACCGCTACACCACACGTGTTTGCATTTTGTTGACACTGGACACATCCGGTTTGAGGTGGAGTTAAACTCAAACCACTGCGCCCTCTATCGGCAGGGAGGGTGAACGACTGAAAGTAAAAACATGGCACATCAACCTTTATTCAACACAAAATCCAGTCCAGTGACAAAAAGTGAAGACAAGATGGAACCAATATCTCTTAGAAAAGTCTCAAATATTTTATTAAGTACACATGAAATAAATATTATACTCCTAGTATAATGGTGAGTTCAAATGAGGGTGCTTTATGGTTTATTTTGGCTCTTACACACAAATATCAAATACAAACACACAAATACAAATTTCCTACAGTATCTTTACATCTTAGGACTAGATGTGCTGTCATTTTAGTTTGTAGGACTATATTAAACTACATTTAACAGAGGATGGTCACACTTTATAAGAAGATGAAGCCAAATTTTAGGTTAAAACTGGGAAAAGTTTTGCAGCGTATGAATGAACTGTCATCTCATGTAATTTCTATACCCGAGGTGAACCTGCTTGTCTCAAAAGTCATTTTTCAGTATCTTTAACAAGTATTAACCCTAAATAATTCGTAATACTACTTGATTGTCAAAATAAGACACAAATCTAGTACTTTATTGTTTTCCAACATGATGTCTGATTCACAAAATAGCTTTTTACTCACATTTTAAAGCAATTGCAGTAACATAAACAATAATTCTAAAAATACATTGTTGTCTTAAAGTGAGACTATGTAATGTGAAAACAGAAATAACACAACCTTTCTTTTACAAATTAAAAGTTTAACTCATAGATAAATAAGATGAGTAGTTTCTTAAAGCAACACACGCATTGGTCTTGCTGTTACAGTGTTACTTGGTCTGGTATGACCACCAGCCTATGGTGGCTAATGCTGTGTAATGTTAGCAATCTTTAGCTAGATGCTGTCTAATTGCCATTAATGAGTACGTTTGCTAACTTTATGTGCTTGTGCTTCTGTTAAGCCACATTTTAACATGTCGCAGGTCAACATGATAATGTCTTTAAAGCAAATGACTCATGGGAAGGCAAATTCTTTATGTTATTATCCTGTAATGACCTCTTTTGGCCACAGTGGCCGCTGTTCAGCAAAAGTTGCATAGCCTTGCTTTAAATCTTTGTAAACAGAATTAAAGAGGCAGAACTACAAGACTCACAAGCTGCCAATGAAAGTGAAAAGAGACATTTACTCATCTTCTATAACTTCTGATATATTGTAATATATACACACATTAGACACAGTGAAAACAAAAAGTCCTGCTTAAAATAAATGACACACTTGGAACAGAACAAAACCAGGCCGTCATTGGCCTTCACACGATCCCTCAGGTCCATTTTCACCCAATACCCCTGCTGAATAATTTAGCATCTGGCAGCTACAGCGCAGCACACGTGTAGAAATGGTGCCAAAGGTAAACTGAAACTGTACATTACACCACAAAGTGAGAGGTAACACCAAGTTTATATTTGCATCTTTTATTGGAACTTGTTGGCTGTTGCTGGAGTAACGGCTTGAGGTGTTGTGGTTCAGTACAGTCCAGTCCATGTTTAATTGAAAGACCACATCTCTTGGTAAACAGCTGCACTTGTCGCATCTTGTAGCACCACAAAAAAACAACCTGCAACCAAAGTTTCTCTTTTTCACCTCAGCGTTTTGTGCCAGAGGTCGAAACAGGGCACCACATGCAGCCGGACATATTTCTGGCCCCCAGTGGAGCACTCCAGACAGCCGTAAACAGTTTCCCGCCTCTGGTTGCCCATGCCGCAGAGGGCGCAGGGCCCCTTGGGGATGTTGTGTTTGAGGAGGTTGACCCGAGTGTGGGAGCTTTCTCTCAGGTAGGCAGTGGACACGTCCGTCATGCTGGCGGCTTTCTCGTAGTAGTCGGTAACCATGTCGTCCATGTAGGTGTCGGAGTGGGTGAGCTCCTCAAATGTTCGGTTGTCTACACAGCAGTTGGATAAAGCAAATTTGTAGTGAAAGTAATGGTGCGTTTATTATGTAGCAGAGGTCATTACCGTACCTGCTCTGAAGGGGTTTCCATAGACGATTCCAGACAGGAAGCGGCGCAGTCGACCCATGGAGAAGTGGCCGATGAAACCACCGAGCTGCTCCCTGATCTGCTCTCGCTCAAATCCCCCTTGAGACTCCGGGGCTACACAAAGAT
This sequence comes from Oplegnathus fasciatus, assembly GCA_003416845.1. NCBI lineage: Eukaryota > Metazoa > Chordata > Actinopteri > Centrarchiformes > Oplegnathidae > Oplegnathus > Oplegnathus fasciatus. The sequence continues at coordinate 586,769 of NTHP01000331.1, forward strand.
CTGACACAAGAAAATGTTAGTTCAGAAAACAGCTTTTGTGTAAATTCTGGAGAGTTGACTGATCATGTCAACTTTAGGGGGCAGTTACTGGGTGCTGTGAATGTAACTTTGGGCAGCAGTGTAGGTGTATTTTCATCCCAGGGTCCAATTTAGGCCAGCTGTACTAATTATTTTTATTACAGATTAATCTGCAGAGTATGTTCGCAATAAATCATTTGATCTATAAAATGTCAGCACAATATCAATTAATCAAACTCATCAATATAAAGTTGATGTCTTAAAATGTCTTCTTTTATCTGACCAAAAGAACAGTCCAAAACCAAAAGACTGAGAAATCCAGCAGATATTCACATTTGAGAGTTAATCTTGGCACTCATAGATTATCAAACTAGCTGATCTGTCTCTTTCTGCAGAGCAAGATGATTTGCATTATCTCAAACTTTGTAGCAATACCACAGTTGCGGCAGTGAGTACCGATTGAATTGTGCTGGACTTGGTGACAAACATTCAACCCTCGCGATGCTCCAGCATTGAACCAC